>JALIZH010015644.1:0-23111 GCA_030522465.1 Rhipicephalus appendiculatus
TAGGTACTTCAGCTTTTTTATTTTCCATATACATAGTTTTCACGTGACGTCACAGACAGGTTCTCTGCGCTAAGTGCACCAACATGGCGGCCACCGTGACTTCTTATCGCATTAGAGAGTGTCAGTGCAGGGGAGAACATAACAGTCGTTCGCTCCCCGCTTTCTTTTGTGCTCTCCCCGCTTTCTTCTGTTCGCCTGCAGCGCCAAGGGTGAACACAAAGGAACGCGAGGGGGGCACCTTGCTCCACGCGTTCGAGCAAAAGTTCACGCAGCATTTCAACCAGCGTGTACTCCAATATGGCGACCACGGTGACGTCAATGAAAACTATGTATAAGAACTCCTGCTGCACAAAAGGATATGAACGATGTTATATGCACTACGGAGTGCGCTAGATTCTGCCGCCGCCGAGCTTGCTGGTCGCCAGTTGCTCGGATCCAGCAGCCAGAGTATTGTCACCGGCGTCACTACGCCTGTTTCGTCGAGCAAGTCGAGCCCTGTTTATTGATTTTTCGGTGTTTGGGAAATTGTCGAGCGAAAATTTGGCGTGGCCAGAATCCAGCCAGAAAGTTTGCAATCTTTATTCGGCTTGATGAATGTTATAGCGTGAACTCAGGACAAGGACAAAGGCACCCTAAGACGAGTGCTCGTCTTCGTGTGCCTTTTGTCCTTGGTCCTGAATTTGCGCTATAACATTCATCATGACTTAACCAACTAGCCCAAGCCGCCACCCTTTACTCGGCATCAAGCACCCAACGTTTCGACTAATCTGCTAGGCAGCTGCTTCGCCAGTGTCAGTAGTTAGTCCGTGTCACTGGGAGACCAGTAGCCTATGTCGTGCCTAGCATTAAGCACCCACTACAGCGTGTCTAAATATCTGCAAGCGCATCGTCTGTTGTTGGCTGCCTTGGCGCGCTTCGTCGGAGGTTTCCGACTGCAACCGCTTTCTCGACATGGTGCTGCATCGTCATGCATATGGCCACTTCCAGTACCGCTGCACTCTGTAGTGCATATAACATCGTTCGAAATTCACTTTTTCATTTGTTGTGTAATGCGTACATGTGCTTGCTTGCTGGGATCCGGTGCTTTAACACAGCATGTGCGCAGAGGCCTGATCCTCAACGATTGCACCATGTTGCTGGATCTATTTTATACAGCAATGTAAAATATTGGACAATTCGTCCAAGAAGCTGATGCCTACCTTTCAAGTCTTTCTGCAGAGTGGAGTTTTCACGATGCAACACTAGTGCCACAACACACAGCCTAGCAAGTAGAAGCAACGAAATTGGGCCCGGCAGTGCTTTTTGGGGCTCATGCATACGGAACTTGATTGATACATTCTCGTTCTGTATAATTTTCTGGTGCCAGCGTTCACGATATTATTCAAACGGAACTGCATGATGCTTTAGGGAATTTCGGATTGTATGTTTTTCTGGATAGTACTTCTCTTTTTTACACTTTTCCTTGAAAAACGTCCAAATGTGGCTCTAATGGATGTACTATCTGCGTCAAATGAAACCCGAACAGCGGCAAGCATTCGCAGGGGTATAGTGCGCGCCGTCCGGTTATCACCACTGACAGGCACGCGCATCCGGTTCAGCAGCACTTCGCATACATGCACGCTTGCCTGCCCATAGTGATAACTGGATGGCGCGCACTATAGACGCTTTCAGTGTTTACAAACAGACAGCGCGCGCTGATTGCTTGAACCCAGCAAACTTCTGGCCAAGCGACTTCCGCCCGTTGGAACGTTGCGTTTCAAGTGTGTGCTGCGTGCCTTGGTTGCCTCGGTCATCGTAATTCTTACGTTAACGTGTTTTTTCTTCGCTCTCTGGAAGTGGTTCTCAATGTCCAGTGAGTAGTTCAAGCAGCTCGACGCCGAAGCTCGTCAACGGTATCGGCAGAAGCTCATGTTCGAGGGCCAAGAGCTGCCCGATCCACTAGACGCTGATGTGGTGCGTTTCAGCTTCTCGTCGGGCTGTAAGAACATTCCACCAGTGTCCGCAGCTGATATTTTTGTTTATCTGGTTGAGGGTGTATGCTTCTACACCAAAGAACAATTTAAGAACTTCAAGCTAAGTGACGCGTACAATTCTTTCGTGAACGGCATGGTGAAGCGCGTCTCGTCTTTTAAGGCTGGCAAACGCGGCTGATCACTCCATCTTCATGAAGTGATTTCTCTCATTTCAAATAAAACAGCAGAAAGCTCTACTCATGAAGCTTAAATGCTATCACAGAGAACTGAATTAATACTTTTGAATCATCTCCTTTATGAAAACTTGCTACGCCGTTCTTTAACTGATATAGAAATGTAATAAATGGTTTTACTTCTTGTTTATGAAATGCTTAATTCATATAACATTAAACGAACGTTCTAGTGCATTGGATGTTACATTTTTCTTCCTTTTCTTTCTGTTATCCTAATTTTCTGTAATATAATGTACGAGTTTCTCCTGCCTGTAAGTTCATGTAAATCTTGCTTGGATTCACACTAGCATAACTCAAAGGATCCAGATGTTTGCAAACGTTTTGCATGACCATACTCTCTAAAATTTCACTTGTCTGCCAGAGCATCATAAAATACAGCCCGTCGCCGCGTTTCAAAGAATACATGTAGCTATGCAATGCGCAAAAGCTCTTACACTTCTGTTTGCGCTTACGGAATTTCATTAACGAAGCTGTTACATGCCAAGAAATCCAACACGCCGCTTACCTTAGTAGCACGCGAATTTGGTGCTCCCCTACAGACCACTTGCGAGAAAAACAAAGTGAGTTCCAGAGCCAAAGGTCACTGCTAAAATTTCTAGCCCAATGCGTCCGAAACCAGAAAGCGCGAGCTAAGTGAATACTGAACTCTTAACCTTGTAAAAACTACAGGAGCACTACGCTACAGAGATGTAGTAGGCGCAATCGACCATAACACGTGTTATTGCGGCTTTAGCGTGCTGTAGGCTGCAGAGCTCGCGATCCGCATTGCAAGGCATGCTTGGCTCAGTGATCAACGTTTCAAAATGATTTACCTTGGATGAAGTGAGCTGAACAAATTCGTGAGCCTTTCGTAGGGCGCCAGTTATCTCGTTTCACTGCAGCAATCCAAGCATTTCTTCTTTCATCCTCAGCAGGGAATGTAACGCCCGCACTTTAGAAAGAAGATTAGTTCCCGAGCGCAAACTGCACCCAGGCACAATACAACAGGACCCGCGTCGCGAGGCCATTGCAGGAGTCGGCCGGAGCGCCAGGAATACCGCGAAATTTGGTTAATTTTCCGCAGTCCGACGGTCGAAGCGCACGCCAACAGACGAAAACACAGGTAAACCGGAAGCCGTCCTGGGTCGAGCCGCCGCCGCATCCGGTGACACGGCGGTGGCGGACCCTGGCGGCTAAAAGGGTCTATACCACTGCGAATGCTTGCCGCTGTTCGGGTTTCATTTGACACGGATAGTACAACTTCCCAGGGGGGGATTATGGCGGCTCCCAAGGAGCCCTCGTTGGAACAATGAAAGCTTGATTTGGACGAGTTGGTTTATGCTCAATATCGTAGGTACAGTGCAACAAATGTATAAAGGAAAACAGGCGGGAGAATTCTTCGCTTGAAAGGTGCGTAGAAGGGAGACACTAGAGCGCGTATTGGTTCTAACAGCTAATTTTTTTTGGTATCCCTAGCAGCCGACGCCAGGGATACTTAGGCTTGCGCCTCAGTGGGCACAACCATTTTCGAAAGCACTTCTAGTTTTCATGACTCTATAGCCAAATCCCCCCCCTTAAAATGTTTAAAGGGATACTGAACAAAAATTGGAAAAACTGATTAAAACGTCAGAATTCTACTCGGAAGATGCCACTGTTGCCTGTATTTTTGGTGGATTGTCAGTGTGCAGCAGGCTACACATGAGCTATGATGTGTTCCTGTCCTCTTCCTGTTTTCCACGTCTCCTTTCATTCCACTCTCCCCCCTTGCACAAAAGCGCTGATGCTTTACCCCAGCCGGGAGCATTGTTTGCTGCCGTGGAGCGAGAGACACGGGCGACTGCTAGCATTGTTGGGATACCTGTTTTCAGCGAGTGTTACGTCTCCAAATGTCACCTCCTCTAGCTCTCAACACGGCCGCTAGACGTAGCGGTTTCTGAAAAACTTGTTAAATTCATTTTTTCTCTAGTTTCTGCATGAAATGAAGGTTACGTCTATCGATTTCAACACCCAATCTCTCACTTTAGCTGAAAATCTTGCTGGTAAAAATTTTGTTCTGTATCCCTTTAAACAAATATAGAAATTCTTGTGCATTGAAGGGGATCTGATACTTATTAACTTTTACCCAGTTTTTGCAAAAAAAACGCTTGAAACGCCCAACAGCCTTTCTAAACTGGTGTGTGGCAGCGCCAGAACTCTGTTGAATCGCCTGGAAGCCATTGCAGGTGTACTCATGTGGCAATAGTATTAGTCACCTTAATATGGGATGAAATTAGTTTTAGTTTAATTAAGCAGATATCATGTATGCATTATGATGCTCACAAGTCTTCATTTGTAGTGAAGCTGTTGATACAGACCGCACCTTGTTTACCAGGCACCATTGGGAACCTCCCTTTACGACTCTGTCTCCCCCACTTCTGGGATACAGAGCCACGACAGGAGGGACAGCACACTTGTGTGGCGGCTCTCGTGCCAACGGTGTCCAGCCAAAGCAAACTTTGTTGTGGCTTGGCACAGAGCCAGACATGGTTCAGCACACTGTCCCATATATACTAGAACCTAGGTGATAGAAATCCATTGGCCGCATGCAAGATATTCGTGTGATCCTTAAGAGCCCCAAACCACCCAGAGGTCGAAATTCAGTTGGGGTGGGGAAGTTGTGCACGAGTGTACAACGAACACGGAACCGTGATAATTTTTTGAAACAGTGCCGTAATAGCGGAGTTCTACGCGTTTGATCATCGAAGCGCACCGATCGTTCCTTTCGCGCTTTCCATCGCTACCTGCCCCTGGTATCCTCTTCCAAAGCCGGTTTGCCCTCTCGCCGAGCGCCCCTTTCAATCTCACGTGGCATACATCACCGCCGACGCGCTGCTCGAAACAACTTCTACTTCCGGTTGCCGCGACTCCGCACTTCTTCTGCTCCGTCGACTGCGCGCTTGTTGACTAACCGCTGCTGCCGTGCCGGCCCTGCCCTCACACGAATCGTGCCGGCATGGACCCTGTGTTGCGCTCACGCCTTCAAAGGATCGCCAACATGATGGATTCGTTCGGTGACATGCCGTGCCAGAGCACCTCCGCACGGGCAACACGACGAACAACAAGGAGCGCAGCCAGCTGATTGCTGACTTACCGGAAGTCGTAGGTTCCTGTTCGACCAATAGAGCATGACTTGCGCTCTACGTCACCTATTCACTTCCTGACGTCACGCGGAGGCCGGAAGGGCACGGAAAGGAGGAGGGATTGTTTTTTGGAATTTGTGGCGCGGCCGCGGCTTGTAGCGCTGCCGCGTGTGGCATCGTTGATCGTGACGGCATTCTGCACACAATGCACGCGTGTTTACTTGAAATATTTGAAAAAATATCGGAGGTGGTTTAGTGGCCCTTTAATGCATATGATCTAAAGCGAGCCACCTTGCACATGAACAATGAACACAGGCTTTGTTAGGCTTATCTTTCGTATGAAAAGTTGGTAGCTTCCAATTGTGTGCACATTCCTGCTCTCAGTGGCTCAGATTGCCCCGCCTGAAATTCACAAACTGCAGCAGTTCTGTCATTTACACTACCGGCATTTATAGTGAATCATATTTGTTTTAGATCGTGAAGAAAGCTATAAAAATGCATTTGAAGAAAACATTGTTCTGGCATCTGCAATGCCCACTCTACATTATATCAAGACGATTTCAATGACAATGCTCTAGAACTACCTAATTCAACATGAACGGTGAAAAGGGACCTCAAGATAACATGTAAATACCAGAGTCACTTGCCTGCTAGGACTTTTCGTGAAGTTTTCGTTGATCTGCCACTTTGTCTTTGTTAATTATACTGTGCGTGTAAGCTGCAACGCAACACTCACTTACAGAAAGAATTATTTCAAAGCTGACCGGCACACGGAAGAAATGTTTGAGGCTTCCCTACATTACATACACTTGTTTTAGAGTAAGAAAACTTTAAAGCATGAGTGGTCGGAAAGTGCAACTCTCTCCTCATAAGATAGCAGCTTATGTTCATCGTTGCTGTCACTGTCGGTGCTTTCACAGCCTTCTATTTCCAGTGAAAAACTTCATTGTCCAGATGGTTGCTTTCAACATCTCTTTTAAAAGCAATCGGAACAATACTCCCCCTTCTGGGGTTCGATCCTGGCTGCGGCAGTCACATTTCAGTGGAGGCGAAATGCTAGAGGCCCGTATACTGCTCGATGTCAGTGCACATTAAAGAACACCAGATGGTCAAAATTTCTGGAGCCCTCCACTACGGCGTCCCTCATAATCATATCGTAGTTTTGGGATGTTAAACCCCAGATATTATTAATTTCCTCCTCTAAGAGCCCCTGACTTCCTCACGTCACTATATTTGCATTGAGAGAAATGTGCCTGCGCTCAGAGAACATTTGGCTCTCAGAACTGCAGGCAAATATCTTCATCTGTTGCCAACACGCCTAAACAGCAAGAAAACTGCTTGGAGTACATCGTCACCTATCAACAGTGTCCAAAAACAAGCGATTTTGAGGCGACCCATGCTGTGCTAGATGTGAAAGCCACACACAGGTAATGAAGGACAATTTAGAGAGAGGGACTACCGCTCAAACTTGGACAGCCGGTCCATTAACGTGGATATAAACAGATTCCATCGGTCAGTCACATTTAATCTCCTTGGGAATGAGGCTGCCAAGGGACAGCATTGACCCCGCGACGCAGCCTGTACTAATTCGAAGTTCAAGATGGCAGTGCAGCGAACACAACCCCGAATGACTGAATGGTTATCACTAAAACGTTTCATAGCAGTGCTTTTCTGACAAAAGATGCATCTAATTTTAAAGTACTATCACCTGTTTGTGATGAGCGCCCTGTTATTGTTCAATTATAAAAAAGGACATTGCCAGCTCACACAACTTGCCACGTCCAATGTTATGGTTTTTGTGCACGACAGAAACATCGATGGACGTTATGTACAAACAAAAACAGTGTGAACTTCAACAGAAAATAACTGAAAAGAACAGATAACACATCACTAACCTAAGTGGCTACAGGAAACTCCGCGGCGCTGAAATGTGTACACTGTAGCAGCAAGTCTGGCCTAGGGTTCTATGCCACATCTTTCAAGAAAACTTTGCATCTTGCAAAAAAAAAAAAAAGGAATTAGTTATCTTGACACGGAGGGCATGGTTTTTTCACTGATATGCAAAAAGATGCAAAGTAGTGATGTTTCTTGCTAGCGTGTTAACAATCAGGCTAGCACGTCTGAATAAAGGAGTGGTTGCAGTTTGTCATCTGCTAACTCTCCTCCGGGGTCTTCTCAGACATCCGCTTGGCAGCGTTGGCAGTCTGTGGGCATTGCAAATATCTGAGGAGAGAAAACTATTTACACATCATTGTCACTCTCAACAACTTTGGCTTAGTTTCCATCACAGGACTGATTAAGAGCATGGGAAGTATCCAATGCTGCTTGTTTTACAGTCAAATCTCGTTATAGCGAACCTCAGATTAACGATTTTTTCAGATTAACGAATTTTTCGAAAATCCCCCTCCAAATGCCCATTAGTTTAATGTAAAAATGTTTCACTACTACGAATTTCAGAATACCGAATGTTTCAGAATAACGTACCGAATTTTATCGCCCTTGTATATCCATAACACTTCAAAATAACGAATAGCAATTTCAAAAAGTTACTCGCGGCTGTCGAAACAATGCCCAGCTCAGTACCTGCCGCTATCATCATCATCAGAACGCCCGCGTATTGCTCTTCGCGCCTGTCCTAGGCAAATGTGCGGTAGCCCTATCGCCATCACCATCGCTGCACTTATTTTTCGCGTCAGGTTTCGGCGTTTCGCTGCGTGCCTTTGTTTCGTCGGGCAGCTTTATCTGTGCGCTTGTTAAACGGCTGTTTTCTCGCCTTCGGATTGGTGGCTGTACGTTCACGATGAGCTCCGGAAGCAGCACGAAAGGAATGCGGCGACAGTGAAAAGTGCGACGCGAGTGACCGATGTGATGAAGTCGCCGATGATTCACCCATGCATGCTTCACAAACGTTGAACACTACGCACAGTGCGACGACGAAGTATGCACGTCGGCTTAGCTAGCGACCGATAAGATCCATATCATTTGTCGTCATAAGGAAACGGCGACGAGAGCGAAGATGACGTTTACACAACGCGCGCGAACCAACGCGAACAATCGGTATCTAACGCCGATGCTTCGAAGTGCGTAAGAAGGATGCGCACGCCTAAGAGTTCGTCTCGCAGCAGTCGAGCTGCACTCATCAGGCTAAGATCGCGCTGTTCCTCGAATAAATGTGCACTGGTTCCGTAATATTTCATGTGTTTGTTTTTTCGCGCTTATTAGAGTATAACGCGATCGTGGATGCACAGGTAGGCGATTGACGTTGTTGCGTTTACGATATTTGCGTACATTTTTAATACTTTCACTACAACGACTTTTCAAAGTAACGAATTACTTTTGGCGGTCCCTTGAGATTCGTTGTATCGAGATTTTACTGTACTTCCTTTGAAGTCATGTTTGTTGTATTACATTCTTGAAGTCATATTTCTATAGTTCGTGCCAAAAGCATTCGTCGCTGTCATGAACCGTGTGGCTAGCTGACTTTTTCGGAAGCTTAGTGCTTGCACAATGCCTCCTTTACTTTTTAAGGAACCACTATCATACAGCTAACACATCCTCATACAGGGCGGCCATATCCAGAGGAACTCGAGGCACTGCCGAACAATAATGAAGTACTATAAGCTGGGGGTTTTGCATCTGTTGTTGGACTCGGGACAATAGCCCTCAATGCGGAACAGTCCCATGGGATGGATGGTCACTCTAGGCAGTATAAGTGCCGTTACAACACATTGAACTACTACATTTTTTGAAATGAATGCTGCATGGCATGAAATTGTGTTATTGTAAAATAAATTGTTCCTCTGTACCAAGCTGTGTTCAGCTTCCTAGTCCAGGGAAAACTCATCATGTTGGGTATGATGGTGCTGTGTATTCACTGTGCTTTTTTCATTTAAAACACCCGTTTCTACGTGCCTGGCAGCTAGCTTACGTAATTTCCTTCTTCCCGTGCAGCTGTATGCAGAGAAGGTAGCATCTCGTGGCCTCTGTGCCATCGCCCAGTGCGAGTCCCTGCGCTACAAGCTGATCGGAGGCTTGGCTGTGCGAAGAGCATGCTATGGTGTGCTTCGCTTCATCATGGAGAGCGGCGCCAAGGGCTGTGAGGTGGTGGTCTCTGGCAAACTGCGTGGCCAGCGAGCCAAGTCCATGAAGTTCGTGGATGGGCTCATGATCCACAGTGGAGAGCCGACAAACGACTACGTCGAGACTGCAGTGCGTCACGTGCTGCTGCGGCAAGGTATGCAATGCAGTTCTGATTTATAATATTGCAGGTCGACTTACAATCTAAACCAAAACTAGTGCTGCCAGTAATGGCGGGAGAAACGAAAAATTGGGCACACAGAGGCATGGTTGCAACATCACGCGTGTTTTCCAGCTCTATCTATAACATACATTTATTCCAAAAGGTAGCTTTGAAGAGAAACGTTATTTTTCCTTTTTCATCGTTTATCAAGCCACAGTGGTCTAGTGGTTATGGCACTCGACTACTGACCCGCAGGTCGCGGGATTGAATCTTTGCCGCGGCGGCTGCATTTTCGATGGAGGTGTAAATGCTTAAGGCCCGTGTACTTTCGATTTAGGTGCACATTAAAGTGCCCCAGGTGATCGAAATTTCTGGAACCCTCCAGTATGGCATCCCTCATAATCATATCGTAGTTTTGGGATGTAGAACCCCATCAATTATTAATTACTGTTCACCGTCAGAAGTGCTGCTCTTGATTGGAAGAGTGGCTCATTCATCAGCGATCGACGCTGCCATAAAAGTGACATGCACTCCAACCTCATGTTGTGTCTGAATGAACCTAATTTACAAATTAACAGGGGCCCGATTAACAAGGTTTTACCTTACTATACTGTGTCTCCTCATTGTTCCTTTAATGCTGACATGCATCCTGCCGACAGTGCCCATACTCTAAAAAATAGCACCAGTTGTATATTATACCCATGTCACGTGTGTTTGGGAGGCATTCCAAGGTTTAGTTGTTGACTCAAGGTTATGTTCGAGCTGCTACATGGGCAGTTTCGATGGCCGCCGAGTCGATAATGTAAACACACCCAAAATAGCAGCCGCATTGAGAGGCGTAAACGTTGCCACAGTTTTGCTACTCAACAACTTCAAAAATAAAATTGTGTGTAATACTGTAAAATAATTTATGCGTAACCAAAAATTTGGTAAATTACTGTACTTTCTTAATTTCTTGTTAACTTTTTTTTGACATTAAAGTAAAGATGTGCTATGCCACACAATTTTTTTTGCAAGAAGTACAGTAAAAGCTTGTTAATTCAGATTTCTAGGGACCGGAAAAAATGTCCGAATTAACCGAATGTCCGAATTATCGAATGGTCGAAATAAACACAATAAATGCAAGAGTTTTTTCAACGTACCTTTACTTTACAAAGTAATCGCGGATGCTTGTCTGTTTTCAAGCAGAAATTCACGCGGACACAGTTTTTCTGAGCCCTTCACGGTGCTCAGCAGCTCGCATGCTGTCTGCAATGCCAAAAAAAAAACATATGTACCAAGAGTACTTCTTTTAACATTGAACCTCTTCATCACTTCTTGTCGGGAGAGCCGATTCATCAGGGCACGTGAAACTTTGGTGGTGAAGTCGTTGGGCCTCGTACTTGGGCCGCTTCGCCGGCGTTGCCATCGGCGGAGAGTGCGGTCACACGAGAACTCGGCACAAAAGCACTAGGAACGATAAAGCTAAAGAAGCCGTACTGAATCGTTCCTCGATAAAACGGCGTTCAATGCAGCACACCAACGGGAACAAAGCAGCAAAATGGCACCGCCAAACCCACACGCGAAGAAAAGGCATTCAACCAGTCTCAAGTCAAGCCAAGTCGATAATTGATGTCCATGGCAATGCTGCGTTTCAGCTTCTTTTTTGTTCCGAATTGTTTTTTTTTTTTTTTTTTTTCGTTTTCGAGTCTCGCCTGCGGCCCGAAAGTCGCCGAATTATCCGATTTGCGGTCAAATCTGTCTGAAATAACGAGCGCCCAGTCTCGTAGAGCGATGCGTATATTTACAGGGACCAGATGCCGTGTCCGAATTAACCGATTTTCCGAATTAATGAGAGTCGAATTAACGAGCTTTTACTGTACGTCAACCACTCAACAGCCTTTCAAAACTGGCATGTAGCAGCACCACAATTCCTTTGTGTTCATAAAGTTTTCGTGTATCAAAGGCCATTGCCTGGAAAGCATTCCAAGTGTGCCTGTGTGACATGGGTATTAGTTACCTTATCACGTCAGCAGCACCACAATTCCTTTGTGTTCATAAAGTTTTCGTGTATCAAAGGCCATTGCCTGGAAAGCATTCGAAGTGTGCCTGTGTGACATGGGTATTAGTTACCTTATCACGTCTGATAAAATTAGTGGTTGTTTAATTAAGAAGATATCATGTATGCACTATGATGCTATCAACTCTTCATTCATAGTGAAGCTGTTGATACAGAGCACGCCTTGTTTACCAGGCACCATTGGGAACCTCCCTTTACGACTCTGTCTCCCCCACTTCTGGGATACAGAGCCACGACAGGAGGGACAGCACACTTGTGTGGCGGCTCTCGTGCCAACGGTGTCCAGCCAAAGCAAACTTTGTTGTGGCTTGGCACAGAGCCAGACATGGGTTTAGCACACTGTCCCATATACAATAGAACCCCCCATAAGAGTCCATCGGCTGCTGACAATGTATTCGCAGCATCCCTAATTCATATGATCCAAGACAAGTCAGCTTGCACATGCACAATGAACACCTGCTTTATTAGGCTCATCTTCCATACAAAAAGTTCTTAGCTTCTGGTTGCCCTCACGTTCCTTGTCTGTCTCAGAGAAAACCCATCTGAAGTGAACTGTGCTATGATTTCGTCATACACTCTACTGGTGGTTGTATTTGTAGAGGGATCAGATTTAATATATTCGGAAGAAGGCAATAAAAGTCTACGTCAAAAATACATTTTCTTCAGCATCGGCAGTATCTAATATTCGTTATTTCAAGATATTTCACGGACAAGATTTCACTGACAGTGCTTTAGAAACTACCTAAAAGCAACCATTTTTTCAGCATGGACAGTGAAAAAGAAGCTTAAGATTATGCGTAAATGCCAGTGTTCACTGAGCCATCTCATCCTTTCTTGCCAGCAAGTGCTTCCAGCTTGGTTTCTTTAGAAAACTAGGGAAAAAAAAACAAAGGTTTGTGTCAGTGTGCTCGTCCTCGTTTAACTGTGCAGAAGGAAAAAGTCAAACGAAAAAGTTGGCTGGTCTGTCAAAGTTAATGATACAGGCCCATAAGCATGCTGAGAGGCACCTATGGGAACTGTGCACCACTGTTACAGGCAGAGTGCTTGCCTGCTAGGCCTTTTTATAGACTTCATTGATCCACCACTCTTTTGTTAATTACAAAAACTGACTAGCGCACAGAAAGCAGCGTACAGTCCTGCTTGTTTTTGTACTCCAAAGTATAGCAGCCAGTATATTGCAGGGATCTGGTGACCGGGGGGTTAGATTGTGGCAAACTGAACAATTCGTCAGCACATTGTATAATTGCCCGCAGTGTTGGTAATCAACGGACAGGGGTAGAAACCATCGCCCCTTACTACACACCAAATATGCACTCGTGCCATTTTACTTCGAAGATTGGAGACAATGCGCCAACATTTGTTTTTGTGTGAGATTCACGTAATTCCATCCTTGGCCTTCTTCTGAGAATATGCATGTACATTGTCATCATTAGCGCTAAAAGTGTAGCTGTCACACTTGAAAAACTAATGGTGTCCAAAAACGTGTGTGCTGCATAATTTTGTAGAGCTGACATCTGCTTCTGACTGCTGTGCGAGGCATAAGTTTTGTGGTGAGGGTGTTGTTTTGTCGGTACAAACTAATGGTTTTTTAGCAAAGCTTCGCCAAATCACACTTGGGCTGCCTAGTGACTCATTTTGATGCCGCCGAAGTGGTGAAACTGTCCAGTGCGGGCAGTTTAATCAAGCTGTTGCCACTTGGTTGTAGCATGCTACCTGATCAGCATTCTGATGAGCTCTTGGAAGTGACTTTAGAACAGGGATGTCACTTCTCCTTAAACATCAGCTTCTTGTTTCCTTTACTTTCTCATAACTTGCCAAGGCAGTACAGCAGTATGCCCCTTATGATGGCAAAATAGACCGATCTCATTGGATGATCTCCGCATGTGCGAGATCCGACAGCGGCGCTGCCATCATCTTAGGTGTAGTACTCCGAGTGTGCTGCTAATGCAGGTGTGTGCTGCAGGTATATTGCATTTTGAACGAATTCTCAGCACGTCAGATGGTTGAACACAGTGGAAGATTGTGTCCGGACTTCCAGTGTATGTTGTTTTATTTCAGGTTAAACTGCATCCTAGCTTCAAGAAAGAAAACAAAAAGTCAATGGTGCTTGCATGTAACCAGGTCATCTAGTCATGTTTATGCACTTGTGTAGCTTCGCTGAATAAATTGTAGTAATAAAAAAGAGAGCGAGAACTCACGCTCTTGTCGTCATGAGAACGAAAATCTTCAGTGAACGTCAGCATGCAAGCAATACAAGCTACAGTGTGTGGAAAAAAAACTTAAATACCGTATTTACTCGCATAATAGGCGCACCCCCCAGTTTGGCCGCGAGAAACCAGCGTTTTTTATTTCCGTGCATAATAGGCGCACCCCGAACTTGGCCGTGATCAGTTTTCTGTACCGTATTTACACGGTTGCAATTCGACGCCCTCTTATGTTAAACTTAGCCAGGAAAAAGAAAAGAAAAAAGACCGCAGCAGGGCTGTGCGGGCGCGTGGGCGCGCCGAGTGAGGAAGAAGGGCGATTGCCTGGGCGTCGGAGTAACCTTTGCACCGGCGCCGGGCGCGCGCGCTTTTTGCATGGGACGTGCGATCGCACCCTCATCAATTGCACTTTGAGTTTCCTGTCGGGAAAAGCGTCGTCGTTATCGCGTTTGCTACCTCGTCCGCAAATTTAAAAGCTTTTCGGCTTTCCGACGCGAGCGAAATCGGCTTTCCGACGCGAGCTTTCGCTCTTGCTGCCACTACGCGGACTTGCACAAGCTCGGCGGACTTTTGTCTCTGTTGATTTCCCGGCTGCGAAACTAATCATCGTATCACGCGCGCTGCTTTTGGATCCATGCTTGAGTGCGATCTTTTGACGCCCAATCTTCATGTTGTCTTGTACAAAATTCCTGCGACATACCGAACGGTTGGCTAGGCCTAATCAGCATTGGTTGCGTTTCAGTGGCGGTCGCGGGCGATCAAAGTTGCGGTTTTGTACGGAATCAACGTAACTCATTGCGGTGGCTCTACTTGAAGGAAAGGGGGCATGGGTGGCGCTTTTAACACTCGAGTGGTGGTTCGCGATTCGATTGCAATGTCTTGGATATGTGGTGCGAGCCGTGAAATGGAACGATCGGTACCGTTCAGCGCACAAAATTTCGGCCTTGATAATGCACATAATCTAGGCGGCCTTAAACGTAATCTGCGAACTTCTGCGGTGGCACTTTCTTTTCGTAGCTTTTTTTTTTTTTTTTTCCGCGTTCGTTTTGTTGGCAACGCAGGTCTGTCGATGTTAATTTTCAGAAATTTGAATGCATGTAAGCACACCGCATCGTATGCCCCGATTCTTGGACACGTGAGACTGCATGCTCAACACGTTTTGCGCTAGTGTTGCCTATGAAGACGGTTGTTTCGGCTGTAGTGCGGATATTCGTGACTTCGGCGACTTAAAGGGCCCGTCAACAGGCTCCTACTTTTTTTTAACACCCCCCAAACAAGCTCGCCAATTCGTACAGTAGACCGCGGCGACCACGTTTCCCGAATATTACAGCGCTGCGCGCCGCGCAGACCCTCCATTTCGAAAAACAATTCCCGCGCTGCTTTCCTACACCTGACCCATCCTCCTTGTACGCACAGTGACGTCAAGTCGGCGATCGCCGACCTGACGTGGCATTGAGCTCGTCGATTGGTCTTTTGCCCTACGAAACAGCGCCTTGGCCCTACGGTGATGCAGTTTCGGCCGCGCAGTACGCATTTTCATTTTCCTGTGCTGCCCTCTGCCGTTTTGTAGAGCCCAAGACTACCGGGAGAAGCGGTATTGCCAGAACGAAAGCCTCCAAGATAAAGAGGCGTCTCGCTACTTTACCGCTAGGGAAAGGGTCGTCTCTTCGCATCGCGCTTCCTCCCTGCGCCGCTGACACGTGCTCAAGTGGGGGGAAGCCCTGCTCGGTCGTTGGCTGCGCGCCGATGACGTATCACTGACGTATCACTGACGACGGGCTACGTACTTCCCATTTCTACAGTGGAGAAGGGTGGTGAGGCCGCGCGAAAATTTGAAACCAGCTGAAACGGATGTTCTAACCCCTGTAACTTCCTTATTATTGCGCGTATTCGCAAAATTCTTGCGGCAGCAGGTTCACATAGCAAAAGTGCACATATTTCTCTCTATAACAATTTTTGAACCTTGGGGTTGTTGACGGGCCCTTTAAGTTATCAGCGGTCTATGCTGTGGGCGGAAATAAAGTTTTCGGAAATTTTACCTCGCGTAATAAGCGCACCCCGAACTTGGAGCCGTATTTTCTGGAAAAAAAGTGTGCCTATTATGCGAGTAAATACGGTATATAGCGGAAAAACGCTACATATTTAAGAGGTCTGTTTCACCCTGAAAACTCGTATTCAATCTGTTGCCAATCTGTCGGCCTGGGGACGTAGCACACGTATGAACTTTTGCTGTCTCTCATGGTCCCGTCGGTTGCGCAGCAAGCTTGTTATGATGCAGTAAGGCACTGTTAAACTACCATGGGTTATACATAAGGAAATCACAAACAGGGTGAACAGGAAAGTGCGTGGTAGTTGCCATTCTGTTAGACTTGGTTGACTTGTACACATTCGGAGCTTGATATCCTTTGAGAGCACTTAAATTCCAAATCCTTTTGCTTAGGCTGCTGTTGTATCCAAGCATGCAGCACGGGAACCCAATTATCGCAGTTAATCCAGATACAGCCGCTATTCTGCCACTGCCATAATTTAAGATTTTTGCAGGTACAGAAGCCAAACGGGTAACATTGTAACAGAATGTGCCATAAGCATAATGTGTTCTTCAGGTTCACTTGCATATTTTAATAGGAAGAATTATATACCTCTTTGTCAGGGTTTCCCCTACCAACAGTAAAATTAAAAGTTCTTTCAGTAAACAGTATAAATATATACAGATTGACATATTTTGTTTTTGCCAAATTGCTGTATTGTTTCTCCTTTGTGCAGGTGTCTTGGGAATCAAGGTAAAGATCATGCTGCCATGTGATCCCAATGGCAAGCTTGGTCCCAAGAGGCCACTCCCTGACCACGTCTCCATCATGGAGCCTAAGAAGGAGCCCAAGAAGGACGCGTCTGGCCTTGACTACGCTGAAAAGGCAGCTGGGGACAAGGCCGCTGCCCTGTCTGCCCCTGCCTAAGCAATGGCTCTCCCTGCCGGCGAATAAAAAACATCCCCGTCATTACAATGGGCACTGGTTTACTGAAACTTGACATAAACATCGTTTTGGGCATGTTGAGGCTGGAGGCCTACTCAATTCATGAAGAATGGCCACCAGGGTTACAGAATTTCAAGTTTTCAAACTTCCTGTTTTCGACACACATCCATATTTCATTTCTGGCAACTATGATGTGCCTAAAAAACGGAATCAAGGATGCTTGCGTACTAGCGCTGGTACTGTAGTTGCCGATCTTCGAAACCACAAGGCCACCTGCTTGGATTCCGTTTTACAAAACGAGGGGGCGGGAGGCATAGCTTGCTGGCATTGCACATGCATAGTTCCTATTTATTGGTTCCTTGCGTGCACATAAATCAAGCAGTGGGCGGTCGATCGAAAGTGACGGGCAATGAAGCGGAGTGATGGGAGGCATTTCCACTGCCGCCCACCGTTGGGAGAACCTTGCCGACTACTTTGGTGCTTTGCATTGCTCTGTTCTGGATGTATATAAGAGGTTTACTAAAATGATAGAAATGTCCGACTGGGCAAGTTTGTAATAATGCATATTCAACAATGCTGCCTTTGGCAGGGACTAGTGGATGAACACTGGGCAGGTTCTAACTATCAGCCATGCTTTAATACCACTCTCAAACCATGTGACGTCTGGTTGTGAAACATTTCGACTGCAGATATACCGTAAAATGAGGTTACTTTGTGACAGATTTCGTACGTTTTCATTCTCTCGCTGAACAATTATCAACATAAAGGCGAATGAATAGTGGCATAACGTTGCTGAAACATTCCCTCACACGATGGTATGTTCTACAAATCCGCATTTTTAATACAAACAGCTATATTCAGGTTAAAAGCTGTCGCAAGGTTGCCCCGTCGTGTGGGGCAACTTTGTGACAACGTTGTCTTTGGCTGAATATGATTGGGGAAAAAAGGGCTGCCGTAATGTTACCCCATCAAAAGTTTATTTGCGTTATGTAGAATCGCTGTCAGTGCTTTCTTCTGGGCTGTCGTCAAGAGAAGACCTCTTCCTAGGTTGTCTAGCTCTGATACTGGAGGAAGAGCTGCCTTTCTTTCCAGTTGTCGGTTTTCCTGTCTTGCTCGCTTCTTCCACGTCGGCAACCGATATGCTTTTCCCCGCTGGGACATTGAGCATCTTCCTGCTTTCAACAAAACAACATATAATTTAAATTAAAAAAGAAAAAAAAGCTTCCCCATCTCCCGCTAAAGGGAACCATGTGTGGATGCGAAGCAACGGTTAGATGGTTAGCTTGAGCGGGAGAAACGGCGCCGCTCTCGTTTCGCGGCCGGGGCGCTCATAGCGGCGCTGGACAGGAGAGATAATGAGGCCCACTCCATCATTTTCATAACGCGGAACTACCGTGGCGCCCCCCAGCTGAGTATGCAGCTGTCGCACCACCTGTCCTGCGCGCCGCTCCGTAGAGGAGAGAACAGAGGGAACCGTAGGAGAGGGAGGGGATGCGCATGCGCTGTGGGACGCGGGAGCCGCTCCGTAGAGCAGATGATTCCTAGAGGAGAGGAAGGTGGTGAGCGTAGGAGAGAGAGGGGGGAGGGGACGCGGATGCGTTGTGGGAGTGCACGCGCGAAGGAGGGACGCACAAAGCCCCCCAAGCACATGCAAGCAAGATCAAGGAATGGAGTCAACCTGGGCGACAGACACCACCGGTAGTGCGTGTTATTCTTTGCTTGCACCCACCACCTGCCTAGCCATTGCTAAGCAGCCACTCTGTGCTCTCGGCTATGATTCTGTTGACTGTGGTGGTGGTTGACGGCCTTATTGTACTACAGTGTTCTGGTTCGCATAGTGGGTGCTTCCCTACTTCATGAAAGTGACCGAACGCGTGAGGGAGGGACGGACAAAGCCCCTGCCTTAAGATGCTTCGAATCTAAAACAGACTGGGGAAACTGTGTGACAATAGCCGTGTCACAAAGTTGCCCCGCGAAGTATCAACTTTTCAGTTTCCTTTCTATAAACTTCAACAGACGTGACTTGATTAAATTTATATTACAGTTTACTTTAGCCCACATATTTACAATCACAAGTACATACCTGTTTTCGCTGTTTTTCTCGTGCGGACGGGTCGAGCGCACAAAGTTTACGGTGTTTCAAAAATGCGCGCGAAAACACCATTGAACATGTCAGCGTCTAGAGTGGCTCTGGAGCGTGGGAACATTGGCCGGCTGCCGCTAAGTGGCACGGCATGTCTGGCGAGCTTGTTGGGTGGCTTATAGCTTTTCGGCGGCGCCTGGTCGTGGCGCGAGATTTAAAGTACTGAAAACCGAGCGCGTGTCACAAAGTAACCCCTGCAGTCACAAAGTAACACCATTTTACGGTATATATTTTTTTGTGCTCTGTTTGCTCTTGCTTGTAAGCCATCCTGCAGAGTTGGCTTCTTCTAAAAGAGCAAAAACTTCTAACAGTGAGGACACATGGAACTGATGTGTAACAATGGTGATGTTGATTCGGTCACCTTCTTGCTTTGTAAATTACATACTCCTCATTTTCGGGTTGTCTGCCCCCCAAAAAACCTCGAAAGCCACTAGTTCAAGATTCAAGAAAAGAACGTTCAGAACATTAAAGTTATACTCAGAAATACGAACTCGTGGGGCCACATTACTTGTGCCAGCAGCCCTCTCCACGATGGGGCACATACAACACACACGTGCACTGTGGTGACTGCACTTCCTGCCTGTTTCTAGCAGACTCGCCCGGCAGCGCGTCTGCTGCTCCTTTCCAAGCACATCTAGGCAACACACATCGCCAGTGTGCAGCACGTGTCGCTTTGGCACCAACTGGCTGATGGATGTAGTTGCCGCAATACTCTACCCTAGAAACAAGGTTCCATGTTTATCCTCTTGCATGTTCGGTGTTCTTGGGCAAGTGGTGTTGAAGACTGACCATAACCAACTTGTCATTGCAGTCCTAATATTTTTTTCAGATTGGGTTCATTTCGGTGCACTTAATCTGGGAAACTTCTAAGTCAGTGAGGAATCTGTATATATATGAAGTAAAATTTTAGAGCTTTATTAACTCGCTCTTGCCCAAGCTTATTGCTACTTTATATTCTTTTCCTTCTGCCAAGGGCAGTGGTATCTGCCTCAATTGCCAATGACTTTCATGGCAGTTAGGCTGACAAAATTTTAACCAGGCATTTGGGTGCTGTGAGTTTTGACTTTGCTGCGAAGTGTTTCATTATTCGAATTCTTTTATCCATTTCATAGCTGCGATATAACAGGTCGTTGTGTGGTACAGACGCTATCAATTGCATTGGAGCCGTAAGCACAAACTTGTGATTTGAGAGAAAGCTGAAATGCAGACTTGGCAAAATGCACTTTTATTGAAAACTATATTTTTCGTAACTTACTCCATTCAAAGCTACAAGTTGTGCTCAACACTTGGGCCGAAAGCTTTTTTTTTTTTTTTTTTTTATAATGGTCAGCACATCAGAAATGGCTGCACTTTAAGCACATCCTTTTTTTTTTTTTTCTGATGCAAGCACATCCTATATGTTTTATGTACCGGTGTTTCAATATGCGTTGCGATCCCAGATGTCTGACAGATGCATCGTAAATTTTGCTGTTGCTTATCAAGTGTAATAAGCATAGCAGTCATAGAGCACTTATGGTTTACCTCTGTTATTCTATGCATTTGTGGTGGCGTAAGGTCTGTAAATACACTTGCTAAACATCTGCAGCCTGTACGGTAGTATGGCGCAGCGTCGTGGAAAGGAGGGATCAAGGTGGACGAAAGCGGGAAGGACAGGACACCTCATGACAGGCGTGCGCAGGGTTCCCCGTTGGGGTGGGTGCGGGGGAGTTCATAGCAGGGCCTCCCCACTTGCTAAGTCAAAAGTATGGGACAGATTTCGCGCCCCCCTTCGTAGGTAATTAGGCACCCCCCCCCCCCTCCCGTGTGCCCGCGTATGCCTCGAGATGAGTAGCAGTGAGCAGGGCGAACTTGTCGACATCGTAGGGAGCCATATTAGCGCGAGCTTCGAAGTAGTAATGGTTTGACGTTTAGAAAAACTATTATTTCTGCAACCCATGAGCGAGCACGGCGCAGTTTCTTTGGGAGAGTGGGCCCATAGGAGTGAACGTGAAGAGCGGAAAGGAGAGGCCACCTGATCTAAATACGGGTATCCGCAACACGGAGCGTCAGGTAAGGGTACCTCTCATTAGATAAACCCAGTGGCGCAAATCCTGGAAAATGACAAGGGGGGGGACACACATCTTGCTTTAACGGCCATTTTTTTTTAGTTTCATTTAAATAAAATTTAAAATCCTGCTTTGAAATAAAATTTCGAAGATTGAGCAGGGATTTTCAGCTCGTGTTGTTGCGTCGCTCTATTAAGTCTTCTCTGAAAGCGCTCGAGTGGCACGGTGGAGGGGTATTGAACACAGGCCTACTCACTACAAAATGAACGGGCATTAGCAAAAAAAAAAAAAAAAAAAAAAAAAAAAAAAAAAAAAAAAAAAAAAGAACCTTGCCACAAAGGGAGTCACGACCTCCCTGATCATATATCGTGCGGTAAAGCGTTGTTTAAGCTATGTCCAGCAACCAACAAGCGGTGATAAAAGAAAAAAAAAAAACTACCTGGTGGAATTTTTATCCTTTAGGGGTCGTTTGATGAAAGGGTATGGCGAGGTGAAGAAGTTACATTGCGAAATATTATTTCATGGAAGTTTTTATTATATTTTCTACTGCTATTAAACAGCAACCTCTCAACGACCTTCTTTGTGGAGCTTAAATTCTATATTCATTGGCTTTACGCATAACGACCTTCGTTGGGGAGCTTAGATTCTATATTCATTAGCTTTATGCATCCGCTGATTTGCTTTATTCAAAATTATGGGGAGCCGCGAGTTGAGGAAAATAAGAACGAGCTGGAGCGCCTGTTGGCTACATGTGGCATGTTGAAAACGATTCGACAGTGAGATGCTTGTATATATGTCGCGCTTCTTACCGCTCGCTGAACTTTGGTATCTGTATGATACCATAATCTGGTAGAGTGCACACGACATTGATAGCGCCACCCTATCTTGATTCACTGCTTCAAGTTATGGCAATATTTCTTCCCTCGGATGTATGCGCGTCGAACGCAGTGCACAGCTTAAAGGGACACTAAAGTGAAACAATGTTTAGATTGATAAATTTTACTCTGAAAATTCTAACGTCGTTATTCACCATAATAGCTGTAATAAAATACAGGAGAAAATCAGTCTCGTTTTCAAATTTCGCGCCGTAATCTCCGCGCATCATGTCACGGACTTCACAGTGCATTTTTCATATTTTGGTGACATTGGCCCAACTAAATTCCCTGAAACTTGTCATGTTAAAGGAGTACTGACACGATCTTGGAAGATCGCAAAAGGGACATATTTCGTTTCCTTGGTATGCAGTGTCCACGCTCTCCACACAGTGGAGCCAGGCAACACGTATAAAATATTTTATTTTGATTTTAAAGTTTTCGTCGCTGAGCATCTGCACGCCAGCCCCACTGCAATGGACATTATCCCGACGAGTCAAGACAGTTCCTGAATTTGCGAGCTCTGCGTCTTGCGTGCAGTCTAAATCGCAGAAATCGTTCTCAGGGTCACTGGACGACAATTCAATCATCGTTGTTTACGTGCACCACGAGCAGATGACAGATTTGCCGTTAGTACGTCGCCAGTTGCTGTCTTCCCGTGACGTCACACTGCTCTGAAACGTCACTGAGAAGCCGCCCCCCTCGATGCCGAAACCGAAATTGTTGTTTTATGGTAGCGGTATTAAAAATATATCCAATGCATTCCCAAGCACTACGACACTCTTTTTTAGGTTTCTCGACACCAGTAGTTCTATTTAAAACAACACTCCGCAAATTTTTAAAATTCGTGTCAATACTTCTTTAAGTCGCTGGCCCCCTCAGAGGACAATGTACTTAATTTTTACCAATTAAGAACGACGTAGGTCCTAGTAGATACCGTCAAAATATATGACATCATGGCGATTGTTGCGGGAACTTGAAGGTGGCGTCGCCACTCGCATTTCTTCTTGCGTGTTTTCTCACTTACCAAGCTTATTCTCAAGGTAAGCGTGGTGATTTAATAATACGAGAAAAAATCGGGTTTCTCTTTCGCGTCCCTTTAACTCTGCATTTGACGTAACACGATTTAACTGCGCGTTTCGTACTGTTGGCCTGTCTTCTACAGAATTACATTTGCACAGTCTAAGCGGTGACATCATGAACGGGCGTTTGTCACAGTCGTTTTAAAGGCGTCTTTTAGCGAAACCAGTAGTGAAGTCCTCGCAGTCCAGG
>JALIZH010015645.1:0-59314 GCA_030522465.1 Rhipicephalus appendiculatus
GGACTACTTCGCGTAAGAGTAGTATATGTGCAGAGGCTGCACCCCTGTAGTTTTCCCTTCATTGCCAAGAAAAGTTGTCCGCGAGTATTTGGCGCATCCGGAGGGGGGGGGGGGGCGACAGACCCAACCCCCACCCCAACCTGACCAGAAGTTTTCGTAGTGTAGGTGTACGCAATCACAGACGTACATGCAGCGTGGTCGGAACGCCCTCCCTACCCTTTAACAACACAATAAAATTGACAATGCAATCGACTGAGAACGTGACAGTAATTTAATGAATGCTTTGTGACAGCACAAACTTTCGCCAGTGCTCTCCTTCTCCTTAGCGTTGTGTCCAATGGACTGTTAACTTTTTCTGTTTCTTAACCGCAGAGTAGCAAGCCAGAGACGCGTCTGCTGCACTTCCATACGTTTCCTGTTGTAGTTATTGTTGGACAAGTTGGTTGGATATACCGAACATAAAAAGCGCTTGACATACACAGACGATAGTATAAATAGGTGCACATCACGCTAAGTAAAACAAGGCGAATCTTTAGAGGGAAGTAAATGAATGAATTCAATGATTCGGGCTATAGTTCTTGGACGTTACTTATTGTCAAATAATTTCTCAGTAGAAGGAGAGGAATATAAAATACAAGTGAACCAGACATGGCTGTCCGGAAATTCAATGCTTATTGCACAATGAACTACGCCACAATGAAATGCGCATATGAAACAGGTAAAGCAGCCGCGGTGGTCGCATTCGCGATGAAGTCGGAATGCTGGAGGAACATGTGCTGTACAATTTCAGGGCACGTCAAAGAACCCCAGGTGGTAAAAATTCTTCGCAGCCCTCCACTACGGCGTCTATCATCGCCTGAGTCACTTTAAAATGTTAAACCCCATAAACCAAACCCAACCGAAACAGTAAATAAAGAAGCGCTAAAGGCGTCTTCTCGAGCACTTCTGAATTCCACAGTTTTCTGAGATCGAATTCTGCACTTTCACATGCCAACACAAAAATGTGATCATGAGGCACGCCGTGTGACTCCGGAATAGTTTGACCACCTGGCATAGGCGTGCGCACGAGGGGGGGGGGCAGAGGGGGCGGCCGCCCCCCCCCCTAGTCACCTAAGAAGGGGGGGGGCGCAAAGTCGGCCCCATACATTGACTTAATAGGGAAGGGGGGACGCTGCGACAAGCCTTCGCCCCCCCCCCCCCCCTGAAGGGGGAACCCTGCGCACGCCTATGCAACCTAGGGGTTCTTCGACGAGCGCCTAAATCTACGTACGCTGGTGTTTTTGCATTTCGCTCCGTTAGAAATCTGGTCGCCGTGGCCGGCAGTGGAACCTGCGGCCTCCATGGGTTGGTGGTGGTGATGTTGCTACACGTGCCGTTAGCTTGGCATAGCTGGCCGTTACTTACGCGGATCCGGGAGCTGAAACTCTCTGTACGTTCCAAGGCTCGCATTGGTGCTTTGTGGGTTGAGTTTAAAGTAATACGAATTGTGTGTCGTTCTGTATGTGCGTCTCCATCTTCTCTCTCTCTCTCTCAGCCTGTCATTTGAATCGCAGAGCTTTCAAATAGTGTAATGTGTATCGTGTGTAGTAGCGTGCATGCGTGTGTGTCCTTCTCACTCTGTCTCTTTATTTAGGCTGGCATGTTCCCGTTAGCGCAATGTAGCTTCTACTGGTGCAGAGCACGGACACCTTCGTAAATTATATGCACATTATTTCGCTGAAGTGCGTTGCTTCCCTGCGTCAACAAAGGAACTCCTGTGAAATAAAGAACATTGCATTTTTGTACTCATTTCTTTTTTGGCATTGCCTTCAACCTGATGCTTCCCTCGTGATAAAATGCTTCCCAGCTTAATGGAGGCTAAAAAAAAAACAACATTCCCATCATAGCGGTACACATCATCTTTTAACTTTTGCACAAAGCGGTGAACAAGCGGTCGTATACAGCGAGCGAATAATCCACCTCTTTGAATTATAATTCCTAGATGCCTTGATTTTTTTGGCACCTTCTTGCAAGTCCTACTTACAATAATGGTTAAATGGCCGACCTTTAAGAGTTTATCCGCCGTATTGAAGTCACAACTTATCGCGAAAAGTTTACTTATAAAAGTGCGAGAATACATCAGTTTCAGATTAGTTTGGGGAACGTTACAAACACCACACTTGAGGCTCAGTTATGAAAGACTACCGTGTTTCTGGGTAAGTTATGCTCCTGGGAGCAAGGCTAGAATTGTTTTCATGCTTGATTAAGCACATACATGTAACGGTATATTTTCGCGCATCCCTGGAAGTAAATGTCGCATGCTTTAGAAAAGAACACTGCGTAAGAAGCGAAATAAATATTGCGTGTGTTTTCGGCTTATCAGCTTTCGCCTGACCACAACTAGCAGCCGTCGCTCATTGTCTGTCGCGTTACGAGAGTGCACTAGAAAGTTCGAGTACACTCTAGCTTTATTGTGTCCGTCACAACCCGCGGTCATTTTGTTGTCTACAAGTGTGTATGTCACGGTGGCATGCAACGCGAGTGCTTTGTTTGTCGCCTTACGTGTCGCTTTACATTCGATTCAGTGACATCCGGGTCAGCAGTCGAGCGCCATAACCACTAGTACACCACGGCGGGTTTATTTTCAACAGATATCTCTCTCTTTAAAAATACAAGTTAACTCTTTTTTGGAGAGTCACGCCTGCAGCGAATCTCCGAAGAGAGTACATGATCTCCAGAAGAGAGTTCACGTACATCCTTAAAGAGAGCTAATATGTGGGAAGTCATACCTCACCAAACATAGTAACAGTACTCTCGCTTTCTGAGAGCGTGGGGCCCTCGTTAAAAAAGCCTGATGGGGTCATAATTAATTGAGTATCATTACACGTCATCCACATAATTAGATATTTGGTAATTTGGCGCGTAAAACCTCTGAATTGATTTGCTGTGTGAGGTCTCAGTCTAACTGGAGGTCATTGTTGATGTAAAGAGCGATATCTGTCGTATACTTTTGCCTTGTTTTGGCGGTGAATAATGCAGCCGAAAGGTGAAAGTAACTTTGTATTGAGTCAACTTGGGCCCACCGTCCCGATCCCGAGTTTATTCCTACCTGCTTAAATGCTCATCAAGGTGGTTTTGTTGGCTGTAGGAATCCCTCAAATTTTCCGATTGGTGTCGTGTGTCTGGCAGTCTCGAGATACCTTGGCGTAATGGGCAACGTCGGCGGTCGGGCGTGGCCACTAGTACCTACTTATCCTGAATTCCCGTGAGTGCACGGCAACAACCCAGGTGCCAAAGCGTGCGTCGTCATGTCCGACACGCAGGTCGTCTGACTGTACTGAAGGCACAACAACAGGATTGTTGGTGTGGACTCGAGAGAAAACGTTCTTGACATAAACATCGTTCTGCAGCAACAAACAGAGCCATTCTACCTACAGTGCCTCATAGACTAAGCAGGTCTTTCCCTCCAGGCACTCGACAAGGTTTCTTAACTACGGAACTGCTCGCCGCTCTTTGCTAAAATCTTCTGTGTTCATAGTTTCCAGAAACCTTGTGTCGCCGTCCTGGTCGTATTGAAGCGTTGAGTCAACCGCACAAGGGTGCTTCCGTCCACAATTGTAGACCATGGTTACGTCAAAGTGACGTGATGTTCTGCAGTGGCGGACTGCCTGAAAGGTTCTTTGATTCTGCCATGAAACACAAGGCGTGGCGGTCGCTCACGACATTGAAAGGTCTACCATGGGGGGTATTGACGAAGTTTTGCAGCTGCCTTATTCTCACAAGGTACACTTTTTCCGCCTTGTAATAATTAAAATAGGACCAAATAGCGTATGCTATGACCCTTTTGCGTCCACCTTGCTTCATGAAGTGTTTTTCGTTTTCACGTGTATTATTCTTACATGTTAAACTCAGCCACAGCGAAGAAAGTCTGCGCATGGAAATATCAGGAGTGTAGTCAACTTCATGCGTTGACATAATACGTACCGTTGCAATTCCTCCAATCAATCAGCTAAAAAAATTCAGGCTGGGAGCCCGACCTTTATTTTTTCAAGGACTTGCGAGGATGTTCCAAAACGGATGAAGCAATTTTACAGGCGCGACTCTCAACAGAACGGGTAGGACTCAGCTCACCGCACTGTCCTACGTTCGCGAGCTTGCGCAAAAGTATAACTACTTTGCGTACCCGAATGGTGTGAAGGATGTTTACACAGATCGCAATAAGATGGAAATCGTTTGTGCACTTGAGGTATAATATGTTGATGGGTGAATTAAAGGAAAACAAGAATACGTTGTCAGGCACATGAGCGCGTTCGTTTCCGGCACCCAAATGCATTTTATCAGGTGCCCCTATGCAGTGCAACTAGATATGCTGGAGAAAACTGAATGTTTGCGAACTTGGTACGATGAGATCAATGCAGATAGATGAACAAAAAAAAAAGAAATACTTTCAAAACTTATAGCGTGTTAAACAATATATCAATGAGAACCAATTGCACAATAACAAAGTACTTTTATACAGACAGAGCGGCGTGAACAAAACAAATTTTTGTGGCGTATCATATAAGCAGGAACAAATCGTGGATTATTAGCTAATTTTATGAGCCCTTAGCTATTGACATGAGCTCTTACAGAGACATGCATAAGCGCGTAACAGGTTGGCTTGTCATTCGTGCCTTGTTTTCTATTTTTTATTCCATTTGTATAATGCACGTTTACACTAACATGGTACTCGCGCTTTGTCCAATACACATTCAGAGTTCTGCTGTCAGTGTGCACTTTTGGGTTGTTAAAGAGACACTAAAGGAAAATAACGACTCGGCTTCGACTTTTGATATACCATTCGAGAAACCTCGGAGTGCTTGTTTCTTGCCAAGGAAATGCTTACTTTGAAAGGAAATCACGCTTTACTGGTCCGCATACTGTTAGCGCAATTGAAACCACCGCCTCTGAAAGAACCGTGACGTAAGCACTCCCCAACGCTGCCTTTACCGGGGGCTACACCAGCACCATCCGTTATCCCCCCCCCCCCTACCGGAAACGCACGCAAGAATACTTCCTGTTATGCTTGTTTGCTGACTGCTTGTATTGCAATGCGATGTTTTCCGCGGATGGAATAATTACAACGGAGCGCTTGATACTCGGAAACGGCTGTGTAGTGTCGGGAAGCTGCATGCGATCCGGGCGTCAGTGCGGGATTATGGCCGCCCCATGTGCGCGTTTGTATTTGTGCTGGCGCCTTTCGGTGAGCCACTGATACACCGTGCCGCTGAAATGCGACACGATCAGCCCAGGTATACTGTGAAATCTGTACGCGCAGCCTTCACTTGTGCGATCCACGTCGG
Source organism: Rhipicephalus appendiculatus (assembly GCA_030522465.1). Classification (NCBI taxonomy): domain Eukaryota; kingdom Metazoa; phylum Arthropoda; class Arachnida; order Ixodida; family Ixodidae; genus Rhipicephalus; species Rhipicephalus appendiculatus. The sequence goes on from JALIZH010015645.1 coordinate 5,322, forward strand.
ACTAATGTTCGTGCCCTCCGACGAGTCGTGCAGAAGGCGCCTGACGACTGATTTGGCTTTGAGGCGCGGAGAGGAACGGTTCAGAAAAAAAAGCCACGAGAATGATATGTAGCCCTTCGTGTGAATACAGTTTTAACACGATAGCGTTAAAGAGCTCGTTTCGCGGAAATTCCGGTGTCGTCGTCGGCGTCGTTCGTTGTGAGGGGAAAATCATGATCTTGTCTGTGACCGAAAAATCGAGAAAGATGCAAATAAAATAAATAATAAAAACTTAGGTTTGAGTGAGAATCGAACCTGTGCCGTATGCATGGCAAACAAGCGTTCTACCACTTAGCTGCGCTATTGCTTGAAACCGCTTAAAAAAAAAAAAAAAAAAAAAAAAAAAAAAAAAAAAAAAAAAAAAAAAAACCATATGAATGTTATGTAGTGGTAGGAGTCTCCTTGACGCATGCGTGGCAGATGCGTAGAATCGCGCCAGGCGTCAAAAACATGTGAATTTCGCAACTAGTGGGTGTTTTAAAGTCCCCCTATTACATAGCACTCAGACATATTTAATCATCATCAGCTGCAAGGAAGGAAGGGAGGAAGGAAGGAACAGGAGAGAAAGGAAAGGCAGGGATGTTAACCAGTCTAGAAGGACCGGTATGCTACCCTACACTGGGGAAAGGGATGGGGGAGTTTTAAAGATGGAGAAGCATCAACAAAGTCAGCAGCTGCGTAGGTTCGCGTGTTGCCTTACGGACGCGTAGTGGACCATTTGCTGATTCGCAAAACGAAGAATTATGGCGTAGTGGGCACTTAACAACTGTACTTGCAGTAGGCATTCTAGGATACTTTAAAACGGCCAGTGTTACGCGCATAGTCGTTCGTTTCCTTACGGCACGGTTGAGCCATGCACCGAGAACCGAAGCCAGGCTGGCTGTTAACACGGCGATGCGCACGGCGCCCGATTTTGCTATCGCGTTCGACTCTTGAAGGCGAATCTCAAGCGTCCTCAAAGTTTTTACTATTTTAAAACCTTGAAACCATTTATTGATTCTTCAATTTCCCTTACATGGGCATGCAGCATCCTCACAAGACCGACAGAACAGCGCTGCGGGAAAGCAGTGCTTTGAAGGGTGGGTAACGCGACTTGCTTACGCTGTGGTTCGTTTCGAAATCCTCTGCCCGAAAATGCAAGAGCACACAAGTAGACTTGTTTGTTGTTCATTCCACTGTCGCAGAAGTGCGGCACTTCGACACTTCGACACTAGGACTTTCTTCCGTGGCGCCCACTGGAAAGTCATTGATTGCGTTGCTCCAGCTGCTGTTGGTCAAGTGGCGTACACATTTCAGGCATCTGAAGACATCACACGGACGCAGCATTCTTTCTATGTTGCAGTTGGGGCGAGTTTCGCGAGCCAGCAAAGCACGTGCAACAATATGCGAAAATGACACTACCCTTGTTATGCGACTACGCAAGCGGAAACTACCACTGACACGCGACCACGTGAGCGCAGCGCAGCCTAGCGAAAACGAAACTTATGGACCACCCGCGCCGTTCTGCGTGGTAAAGCCAACTTCTTTTTTCCACGAAACGAACAGAAACGCGAAAGCAGCATTTTATTATGTCTTCTAATGCACGGAATGTTATTTTTAATTGTAAGTAGTCTGAGTTGAAGTTATTAATTGTACTCGGCACCCTTGACGTCATCGGGGTCCTTCCAAAATGTTTCACAGGCGGCGCATATCGTGCCTTCCATTTACCATAATTTCTCCTTTAGTAGATCACTGCTGTTGATAATACTGACGTCTTAGACGTTCTCAAACATCGACTTTTCACTCTGACATAAAATCTCATTTGTTTTTGTTTTTAGTGTCACTTTAAGGCGAAAGCCTCAGATGCCTGATCAAACGCAAAAATTGACCGTTGTCATCAACACGGGTGACGCAAAAAGTCACCATCACGGGATGACGTCATCATGCGACGTAATCGTGACGTCACAGACCGCCAAAGTTTGTGACGTCATCATGGCATCATCATTACGTCACACAACGTTACGTCACGTGAGGACAACAGGCCGGTTTTCTAGTAATTGAAAAAGCGCGTTTTAGGCGCTAAAAATAGGGAGACAAGGCAATGCTTTAGACCTCCAGCGTCGTAAATATAGACAGAATCAATTTTTAGATATTTCATTTTCGACCAGCTTACAGCGCGAAAAGTGACGAGGACGAAGATCAAAGAAGGTGACAACACGAGCGCTGACTCTCAACTAAAGTTTAATTTAAAGAAACGGCACGAATAAATACAAAGGCCAACAGAGTTTCAACGGAGCGACTGCGCGTGCGCGGCAGAGTCATCCAAGTGACGTCAAAATTCCAGAACACATGGATCACACACGTGCGTCCAGAAACAAATAAACAAATAAACGAACAAACAAACAAACACAACTAACAAGCAAAACCTGCAAAGACACATATTCCCGTGTTTGTCAACAAGACAAGCTGCAATTAAGAAATTGCACCTCCTTGTCGCTAAGGACAACAGACGGATGGCTTGTGCATCTTTACCCTTCTCTGTTAATGAAACATAGCCTCCACTATTTCCGTCGTGTGCTGATGCTTGTGCCGGAAGTTGGAACAAACAATCTGTTTCCCTCGCCATCGGTTCACAGCCACAATCTGGCATACTGGCATAAGCATCAGAACACGAGGGAAATAATGGAGGCTGTGTTCATTAACAGAGAAAGGAAAGGTGCATAAGCCATCCGTCCATTGCCCTTAGCGAAAAGGAGGTGCGATTTCTTAATTGCAGCTTGTCTTGTTGACAAACACGGGAATAGGGGCCTTTGCAGGTTTGCGCTTGTTAGTTGTGCTTGTTTGTTTGTATGTTTGTTTCTAGACGCACGTGTGTTATCCATGTGTTCTGGAATGTTGACGTCACTTGAATGACCCTGCTGTACACGCGCAGTTGCTCCGTTGAATCTCGGTTGGCCTTTGTATTTATCCGTGCCGTCTTTTTTAATAAACTTTAGTTGAGAGTCGGCGCTCGTGTTGTCACTTTCTTTGATCTTCATCCTCGCCGCTTTTTGCGTTGTAAGCCTGGTCGAAAATGATCCATCACCAACCAGCCCAGATTTCCCTTCTTGTTCTATTTTTACACAAATGCAAATAATTTCAAGCGATGACGTGCGCGGCTTGTATCTACGCTAGGAAAACAAGAAAAATGTTTTACCGTTTGTGATGGCACAAAGGCGCCAACAGTTGAGCATGACCGTGCACTCGTCCCATAGTACTGCTGGACTAATGTCGATCAATAGACTTTCAAGAAGAGCGCTGCTAACATTCGTTTTCAAAGTCGCTTCACTGTCGCTTACCCGTGAGTCGCATAGAGTGAAAGAGACAGGAAAAAATACTTAAAAGTTGGGAGTACTGATTAGTTAAATTAAGACAACAAAAATGACATATAATGAATGAAAAAAGAAAAGACGATTTATTAAAAAAAATTAACGTGTTCTTACATGAGGACTGTTAGGTGCAACTCTGGCAATTTTCTTATACATTTGTATAGAATAACATGATCCGAATTGTAAAGACTAGGCGTCCCAGCACTGCGAAATACATTTCCGCCCTTTTGAGGTGCTCATGTTAAAATTAATCTGTTAAGAGAGCACGCGGAACGTATAGTCTAATAATAACTGTGAAAATTGTGGAAAGAATGGCAATCTACCACCATCTCCAGATTCAAAACGGTACCTTCTGTGGCTGAGAATGAACTTGTACGCTGAGAAGGAACGTGTCAACGGATGTCGTTGGATTGTGGTTTTACTCGGGCAGGGTTGCCGTTGGGTGGACTTGAAAAGGAGCCAGAACTCAAGCCAAAAGTAGCCAAAGTAGCCATGCCATTTAATATTATCCCCAAATTTGTAGCCAGATTGAACAGAAGTTGTATTATGAGCAGATTCTTAAGTATTGATCAATAAATAATATCATTTTGAATAAGTAATACCATTGAAAGCCACCGATAAGTTGGAAATAAATTAAATGGACGAATTATGATAAATTCATAAAGCGTGCACATTTTTTATGTAGAAAATATAAGTTCTTGCCAGATACAAAGTTATATTAGAATATTCCAGCCAGCCAGTCAGTAGGAAAACGTACTGAGAAGAGGTTTAACATTGAGACAGATTTTCGTTGAAGCTGCAGACCAAATTCTCGTTGTAGATGAACAGGCCACCTAAATTTTGTTGCAGATGTCTGTTTTCCCACGTTTACACGAGAACACGCAATGCGCATCAAAATTATTCATAAAACTTGCGCGTAGCATCGCAATAGATGGAGGGAAGCTTGAGCACCGAGCTGGCCACGCGTTCGTCACGATGCACGCAACTTCGCCATTACGTATTTGGACGCGCGGCAAGCGTCGCGTAAGGGTGCCTCGATGCGCACCAGCCAACTGGTGGGTGGAGGACGACCGTACGCATCCGCTGAAGCGAGAGAAAAGCTCAAAAACAGCGCATTTCGTCTGCAAAAGTGAGAAAAAATGGCTACCTAATGCGCCAAATGGCCACCTTAAAAGTAGCCAGAAAATAGCCATGGCGCCAACTGCAAAATTTCGTCGCCAGACGGGGTCGAAAAGTAGCCAATCTGGCGCAAAGTAGCCACCAACGGCAACCCTGTACTCGGGAACGTTCGATGGTTTTACCGACACTGGTATCCTGGAGTGCTCACGACCAAAGACTCCTGAAACTTTTTAAGGGCGGAAGCAACTCGAAAGCGGCCGTCAGGGCATTCCAGAAAGGCCGGGTAGCCCGGCAGGTAGTTGAAATTCTGAAAGGTGCCAAAAACGGTGACAGCTCCACGCACTCTATCTTTTGGTTTCCTGCCCACGTAGGGGGGATTGAGCGGGTTCCGCTGAACCTCAGCGAGTCTGCCCACAAGGCTGCGCGTGGCTTCACCGACCACGCAGGCTCCAAGCGCAGGCGTCGAAGCTAAGCAGGCCGCAGGCGGTCACGCTCAGGCTCCTGCAAACCGACTCCTACCCAAATCCGGCGCCCCTAAATAGCATATATCCGGACATTCACCCGAATAGTTCTTGCGCGGCGTGTGGCGAGGCTGCTACTTTAGATGCTCTGGGTGTTTGGGCCGTTGATCCCGAAGTTGACCAAGCAAGAGTGGGACGCGCTCCTACGAAGTCCCTTCTTTGACGACCAAATCCTGGCCGTCCAGAGCGCCCGTGATCGGCCCGGCAGGCTTGACCTGTCGGTCCCGTCGTGTGATTAGCCGGGTGCGCGTCTTATCGTATTTTGCTGGACCCAATAAAGGTTTGTATATTCACTCACTCACTCACTCACTCACTCACTCACTCACTCACTCACTCACTCACTCACTCACTCACTCACTCACCACTCACTCACTCACTCACTCACTCACTCACTCACTCACTCACTTCGCACGAGCTCTTTCGGGTACTGGTCCTTCAGGAACGGCGGCAATTCTTTGCTGTACATGGAGAATTAGAGCAATGTTCGCATTTGGAGTTTCTTCCGCACGTTCAAGTTTTCTGACAGTGTTTGCGAGAAACTTGCTGTCGGCGCACAAGTAAGCGACGTGTCCTTGCAGCCTATACACAGAGATGAGAGCTTGAACCTTCCTTACTGTTGTATTGTCACCTGAAAAGGCGGTAATCCCGCCCTTGATGTCCGAAAAGTAGTAGCTGTAATTATCAACAGCTTCTAGCCATCTTCGCCAACTTGTGACGATTGGCTCAGGCGGAATGGGTACGTACGGTACACTCTCAGTACGGTCCTGGATAATAGCCTCGATATAGGCGGCATCCTTCGACGTACTGTTTATTATCACGGCTATGGACAGCCCAGCGAAGAGAAGTATACGTTACTCTCTTCAGGCGGCCTCGAACTTGAGGAGTGCCGCCTATAAACTATCGCAGTAAGCGGCCGAAGTCCGCATACGGCCCCGCAGGCCGATCCGCGTGCGAGTTGAGCCGTTGAGCGGCAGGGCAGCGGGGAACAAGCGTCGGAAACAACTGCACCACGCATGCGCTTGAACGAAAAAAAAAAGAAAGAAGAATTGAGACGCGCGCTCCGCGCTCGCCCGGCGCGCGTGCGTGAAAGGGGAAAAAAAAGAAAAAAAAAAAAACGACAGACGAGCACCGCGGAAGCTGATATCTTTCGTGTTCGCCGCGCGGCCGCTCCATCACGAGACGTGCAGGCGACAGAGCTTTGAGGCCGGTAACCGTCACCTGTTTGTCAACGTACTTGGAAAGCGCTAAACTGCGTCGGCTGCGCGCTTTGCGCCTGCCGCTGGGTGATATGTTTTCATCAATGGATATGAAAGGTGTGTATCGAGGGCAATGTAACGCGCCGAAATGTGAGTGCGATGGATTTTGCCGCGCCGGGAACAATGAGCCTGCCGCACCATACCAGGCTGGTTGGTGCGCGTACTGCGGGCACAGTCCAGTACAACATGCTCGAATTGGTAAGTAGCCTTTTTTGTTTTCTTTGATGGTGTCGTGATATCTGCTGATGCATGTGCAGGATCCAATTTTGCTGAGTGAACGAAAAAAAAGAAAAATAGGAGGAGGGTGGGCACACTTCGCCCGTTCTATATATACATTGATCGTGTTATACTTGCGAGAGAACATTAAGCGCAGCAGTAACTACTCCCGAATTTACATGCTTTGTGTGTAATCTTCGTTACATCCCATTGTAGATGCGCTTTTTCGCGGAATACAATTCTTATGTTAGCATGTGTACACATTACGTTGTGACAAATTTGTTTTCAATTTACTCAGTTCATGGCTCGCATTTGTTTCGTGACTTAATTGTGGCATGCCAGCTTGTGTAACTTTTCAACATCTTGAACCGCGTACGTTTTTCAGGGTCGAGATCTACGCAGGACGTGTTCTTCATGCCGCCCGATGTGCCACCCAGTCAACCGCAGGAAGCGATTGAAACACTTTCCAGTGCTTACGGCACACTTTATTTAGGATATCATACATCTCCCTGCATTTGGGCAAGCCCCAGTGTTACTGTTTTTATTCCAATAAAAGACGACAAACAACATTTGTTTTATCAGTTATCGAGTTATGACATTTGTCACGCATTAAAAAGAAAGTACTTGTGCATGCAAAACAGATTCCTGAAACACTGGCCTATCAATATCAATGCTCGTGTTCTACAAAACAAGTTGAACAGATGATTTTTGGAAAACAATGCACAAAAGGAATAAACGGAAGGCAGTGAGACAGAGAGTGATCCACATTGATTGAAAATTGGTGGGTTGAACTTTTATTAATGGTTCTGTAATTGCATGGTGAACTTGAATACAGGTGCACCAGGCAGCAGGAGATCATATGCCACCGACTTTTTTTCAGTTTTGAATATCTGCTACAGTTCTCGTATTCTAGCACGGCATTTGTAACGTTGAACCATGATCAAGCCAACCTGTGTACTGCTGTGGCAATGTACCAGTTATAATATATCCTCATTTTCTGAAAATCAGCTGTTTTATTGAGGCATGCAGCAACAATATTTCAAGTTCGTTCTGCACCCCAACTACACGCGGACGTTCGCGAAAGAGACGTGCAGAAGCATCAACTATTTATTTGGAGGGAAACCTGTCCGTGGCAAATTTGTGTACGTCATACTTGATCTCGGCGCACGTTTCGGCATTCACTTGAACAGCGGTGTGATGCTGAGTAAAGGTAAGAGTAGCTAGTTCCCATATATAAGATAAGTTAAAGACTGAAGATGAGTAAAACCACTGTGTCGCGCGAAATAGCGCGCATAAGTGCTAATTGCTGAAACAGATGATCGTCGAACTGCTAAAAAAGGTGCTGCTGACCCAACGTGCGGCTAGCGACGGTTCACGCGCACTAAGTGCAAATGTTAGTGTAGGCACTTTAAAATACCCATTCAAGCATTAACGTGCCAAAGTAGGTTAACGTTACACGAACAGCTGAGAACGGGCTGCTGTCACTGACACGCGTGTACGTCGCGGCATAAATAACGGAAATTGCTCTCAGCACACGCACAGGGGAAAAATGTACGTGGGTTCCGAGATCTGAGGATATCCTCGTCACGCTGGTTTACATTCGCGAATTTTCGTTGAGCGAAACAACCGCTGTTCACGGAGAAGCTTTAACGACACATGTTAATCGTTCTTGCGGCACGGCGAATTACGAACCGAAGTCGGAGCCGAAGGTGCTTACCGCGTTTGTCTGGAGTTCATGAAGTCCCGCAAACTATTTGCTGACCTAATGCACCCTCAAACACATGCACATGGCACAAAAACAGAAGTTCAACGTCGCGCCGACTGTTTGCAAACGGCATGGTAGATATATACCTCCGCGAAAAAACGAGCATTCTTGCGGTGGCGCTGTGGTGCAATGGGTAAGTTATCTGCTTTCAGTGCACGCGGCCCCGAGTTCGATTCCAGTGCTGTGCGTAATTTGCATGTTGTTGTCGCAGATGTTGATGATTGTGATATTGTTCATCTTCTAATTACCCGTAGTGGTAATTACAACCGCCAAACTGGCGAGAAAATGGTTGCCAGCGTCAAAAAATAACTTTTTTTTCTCGCAACCGCATCAGGGCCGCCTACAGACAGGCCGCGTACAGGGCCGTCACGCGTAACCGCAGGCCGTACCTAGCCAGGAAAAATTTGACTTAAAATCCCGTCTAAGCGTCGCCACGGCTATTCTGAAGGCCACTTAGAATAGGGCCCCTTCTTCTGGGACACGGCTACGGAGCCGCGTAACGAACTGACTAGATGCGGCCATAATTTGACCGGATTTCCTGCCTGTAGGCGTGTATTCTAGCCGGGATTTGAATGAGAGTGATAGCTTCTCCCCGAAAAAGCGCACGCGAGAGGGGTGCTTTCAGGAACACGGCCTTGGCTTTTGACTTCCAGGAGTTAGTTGAACAAGAGGAGTAGGTTGAATCCCGTGCAGTTCCGAACAGTCAATGTTGCCCGGCAGGATGAATAGTGGTCTCAAACTGCACACGAAAGCGAAACTTGAGGCTAAATAGTTTTCCTATTGGCGCCGATTTCGATGCAATCATTTGCAGGCATTAACGTGCACTTAGACACAAACTCCCAAAATAGGCATTTATAGGCACTATAAAAGCACCATAACAGTCCCTCGTAACCTCTAATTCATGATCATATATGAAAGTGGTGCGATAGGAGCGCAAGGAACAAAATAGTCATTTGCTTGAAATACGGTCTCTAATGATCACGTCGTCACATGCCATCGTCGCATGGTTAAAGGTGAGCCGATCACAGAGACAGAGCTAAACCACGTGAGGTCCAGAAAACATGCAATGCCTCCGACTCTGGATGCAGTGCAAAACCACGTGCGGTGCAGAAAGCTTTCGAAGACGGGCGCGGGAGGATCAATACATCGACTGAGAAGAAAAAAAGAGGGCTTTCGCCTTCCAGTCGTCTTAAGCGAATGCATAACGGTCCCGGTGTGTTGTTCAATTCTTTGTCGCCTCGTGTGATGTCGGCCGAACTTAAGTGATTTTGACAGGACCCGATAGTTTTAAAAATAGCGAGCGAAGGAAGGAAGTAAATAACTCTTCCAAGTTCTATCTGAGCAGACCGCCTGTGTCGTACTGTCTGATACTGGACAGTAATAACTAGAGGCCGGATTTTTAGAGACTAAAAATCGTGTTTTAGACGCCAAAAATAGGCAGGAAAAACACAGTTTTAGGCCCCGAAAATCGTAAATATGGGCACAATAAATTTTTACAAAAACTGAAATTTTCGAATAAGGACGTGTGCGACCTGGTCTACGACACGAAAGCAAACAAATGTTATATTTTATGATTGCTCAAAGGCGTTAATGATTTAACATAGCCATGCAATGGTCCCTTTTCGGGCACGGTTTCCAGAACACGGTCTCTCCTTTTATTGTCCAGAATGGTAAGTTAAGTGTCCACCATCGAATAAACACGCCCCTGGGTCTGCTTCTTTCCGGCATGGCTGGGAAGGGCAGCGCAGGATTCAATAACCAGACCGCTAAAAGGCCAGAAGGGTCTGTTAGCTTCGTATTGGCCGGGTCTAATAGCGCAGGGTCAATTTCTCCTCTTTGTGTGAACACCATAAAGGGCCCCTTACCAGGTTTAAGCGTTTCGAGCTAGAAGTGTAATGTATGCACTGCGCTAACCATCACGTCTGCCAAGATTTGCAACGCTACGCTCCCCGGAAGAAGGTGAAATGTCAGACTGAATGCCTCGTGCCCTTTATCTCACGGGCGCGCGCACCAATGTGGGGGGACGTAAAGTTCAACAAGGAATGGTCCTGTGCATGTCACAGCAGTACATGACACTGCGAGAATTAATCGAGGCTACATGTGTAATTTGTGCAATCTGTTGCTTGAATAGAAAAAATGAAATTTAGTAGAAATATTAAACTGAAAGTTAATAGAAATATTAAAACATACAAAGTGAATGTGTACGCGTTTTTCTTTAGTTTTTTCTTCGAATCGAGAGCGTTGCGAGAATTAGCTGCCTATATTTCTTTTGTGTTCGTGTTCTCGCCGTTCCCGCGTCGTGCCGGCGCCAGCCCTGACAACGCTTAGCATGTTTTTGGTGCATCGTCCCTTACAGCAGTTCCATTTGTGCGACGCGCTGTGTCGTGATAAGGATACAGGATCCATGCCAGCCTCTCCAAACGCATAGACGGATCCATCACACAGAAATAGTCAGTGCACTATACAGCGAACGCCGAAACGATACAACACCGCTTGTGCGCACGACGTGGCTTGGGCATGTCATGTGCAAATAGTGTAATCTTGCGTGCGCATGGCGTGTTGATGCGTCAACGTCGTGTGATCTTTCGGCTCCGAGTTTCTCAGATACCGAAGAGGGCATGGAAGGAATTTGGCTTGCGAGTGGCAAAGGTTTCAGGCTCACCTACCGGCATCATGCTTTCGCGGCTCGCAATGAACCAAATAAAAAGTTCTTGTGGTACAAAGCTCTTCATTGGGCACGCGAACACTTCCAGTATCTGACTAAAATTTCTCATGTGACCTGGTGAAGCGCCTTTTAAGAGTAAATTACAAGCGAAACAAAAGCCATGTGCACATCTGATTTTTCTTTTACCTACTTTCTACTTTCCGCTGACGGCACTCCATGGTTTCGCATTCGCTCTCCATATTCCTGCTGCTGCGCGCAGGCACCTCCTGTTTTCCGCCCTCCACCAAGCCCAAGTCTTCAAGGAGGTGCTTCAATTACATGGGAACACTGGACTGGAAAACCGGCGGTCAAAGCCCCCCGCCACGTCCTCGGCCATAGACGCCACTCTCTTCTTCCCCTCTCTTCCTCCCGCCTTTATTTTCCTCTCCCCATTCCACTGTACACGCTGGGACGTGCTCCCATTTAGGGCTGGAGAAATAGCGCCTTTTCCTCTCCCCTGCTCCACCGCTCGCGCCATGTCAATGCGGTGGGGTAAGATGGCCGGCGCGTCCCATTTCACTGCTGCTACCGGGTGCTTCTCGGATGTTTGTTGAACTAGGGAACTAGGTTGTTGCACCCCATAAAGTTCCGAAACCTCAATTTTGTCTGATGACATGAATTACGGTCTCAAACTGTACTCGAAAGCAAAATTTGAGGCTAAATAGCGTTCATATAGGCACCAATTTTGAAAATAGGCATCTATGGGCACTGATAGACATTTAGGCACAAACCCCAAAAATAGGCATTTATAGGCAGTATAAAAACAATATAAAAGCCCTCCTTTACCCCTAATTCATGCTCATATATCAAAGTGGCGCGATAGGAACGCAAGGAAAAAAATAGGCATTTGCCTATAATCCGGCCTCTAGTAATAACGCTGAAGTAAAACGACTGACGAAATTTCTTGCTGCAAAGATGAGAACAAGACCAGTTTGGTCCTGCACTGTACTTTTCGATGGCCTAAAACCGCGCAACGTGTGCTATATAGCTTACACGATAACACAACTCCTTCAAAAATGCTTGATATACAGCTAAGTAGATGTACTGATGTGGAGCACACTCGCCCCCCACTGCTGTTGAATGAGTTGTGTTGAATAAACTTTATTTTCGCCAACGGTTGTTACTGTGCCCGGGGCTGAGCTGCCAGGGGTCCACCATTCGAGGAACATCTTCCGAGGTCCTCAGCGATGGCCTGGCCTTGTCCCGCTGGAGGGCCCACTCCTGGTCTTCGGGGGGCCTCGAGTACATTGAAAAGAAAGACGACGGTAGTTGCAAGAGCCCGCCATGGCCAATGAACTTGAAGTGAAGACGGGTACGGAGGCAGTGTGAAGGAAGCTGTCGGCAGAGGAGGCCGTGCAAGCATAGTGGCGTAGCAACGCAGGAAAGACGGAGGACAACCGGCATTGGATATCGGCGTAGTCGGTGAAGTAGGTGGGTCAGGGGTAGGAACTGGAAGAAGGCCCTCAGAAATTTCGGCACGGGTGGTTTTCTGGAACATCTAAAGAACACCAGATGGTCGAAATTTCCGGAGCCCTCCACTACGGCGTCTCTCAAATTCATATCGTGGTTTTGGGACGTAAAACCCCAGGTATTATTATTATTCTGGAACATCGAAGTCAGTTTCGCGGAAGGTCTGTCGCTGTGTGGCAAAAGCGAGAGGTGACGGACACCTCGTCTTAAATATCTTATCTGATGAAAGAGTGAATATGGGTTGTAGGTACCTGAACTGCGATACCCGAAAGTGATAGAAACTTTTAAACTATTTGCATTTTGAGGCGGAGAGCGTGTTATGAAGACGCCCATGACCGCGTGACTTACGCTAGACGATGAATAGTGTCACTACCGTAAGCAGCTTCGCCTGGGCTTACGTCTCCGAGCTTGCGTCCGCGGGATGGCATCCCCAGGTTGGCGTCACCAAGGCCTTCTTGGTCTGTGCGACGTTCTCCTGTGCGATGGAGTCTTGGCGGCGCAGTTCGTCCAAGGTCTGAAAGAGATGAGTGCAGAGGCACAGGCGGCCAGCAGCATTTGTAACGGAAAGTATTCAATACCATTCATAATACGCTTGATCGTCTCGTATTCTGTCATGGCTAGGTTTCCTTGATTGCGGAGATTTAAAAGCTGCCCAGTTGCGCTGGGATTGCGTGTTTTGGCTTTTGTGCTCGGTAGCGTAGACGCTGTTCGGCACGAAGCATGGAGCTCGCCGGTCAAACACTTCGGTAAGAAAACGTCTTCAACTCTGACCAGATTGTCATGCCGGACTCGCACTCAGTAAAACAGAGCTTGGAAACCTCGGCGAGGTAAAAGGTGGCGTTGGTTGGCCTGATCATGTTGCACCATTTCTTATGGGTGCTTACGCGCTCCTGCGAGGAGAGCGAGGCTTTCACGTTGTGTTATCCGGTCGCTTTGACGCACGCGCAGACGTCAGTGCATCCATAGTGCCGGTTGTTCGAGTGCGAAGTTCGACGAGGAGGCGACAGATGCAGAGTTCGGCGAGGAGGAGTTCGACGAGGAGGCGAAGAGGCAACTCCTCCTCACCCTCAGTTCCCCTTCCCGTATCTATGGCTATGCTATACAGTAAATTTGCGTCCGAACTTGTGGAGCGTTCGGCCAGGTTCTTTTGGGAGCGAAGCAAGGCCGGGCCCGCGCTTCGCGATGGAGATCGCCGCCGTCTTCGTGACGTTGCCTCGGAAGAAGACGCCTTCGCCGCTGGACGTTTTAAAACAAGCTTTATGTACAGAACTATGTACAGGAATATGACAGAAAGTAAAAGGGAAAACGACCCTCAGTGGGGCCGTAAGCTGCAGTGCCGGTGTCTAGCCGGCGAGCTTTCCAGTAGCAAAAGACGTCGCGGTCTCTTGGGCCGCTCCTTTTATCCCCTGTATCCTCCTCCCCCATCACTCCGCGTTGCCTGCGGTCATCGGCACCGGCGAGGAATGGGCAGGCAACAGGAGGAGCAGAAGGGTTGGGCAGGTAATCCCAAGCAAGGCGCAGAGGGTTGAGTCCCGTCCGACGCACCCGCATAGCTTGGGGCCGCACCCTCCATCCCTTGTCCCTCGAGCTCAGGAATGTGGGCGTTGGCAGGGGGGGGGGTCCCGCACAGCGCAACCTTACACCTCCCTTCCAAGATTTGTTCATCATGAAACAGATGCAACAAATGAAATGAAAAAAAAGGGTTCGCGCGACAGGCAACATAACATGGTTAAGGTAAACATGCCACCCGCACACGCTCAAATTGCCGAGAGGCGGCACACATGTCGCACAGTTCACTTTAAAAAATCATGTGATGGCAGTCAGTCCAGTGGTCGAAAGTTCACTTTGCCACACACCATCTGCACGAAAAGGGCAGGGAACCCTCCCTGTCGCAAGACCGTAGGACCCGAATGGTGCCCGGGCTGGTTCCTCACCCCACCAACGTGTCAGATTTACGCCTTGGGTCTTGCTGCATGTGACGTACGAGAGCGGGTAGTGGTCGGCGATGACGGGTACCTTAGCTCCAAAGCCCCATACCTCAAATTTCTTTAAAGCCCAAATTACTGCAGATGGCTCGCCTTCAATGGCAGCCCACCGCGTCTTCGTCGGTGTAAACCGATGACTGCCGAAAGCGACAGGCATCTCGGAGCCATCGTCTTGAATTTGCTCCGAGCACGCACCTGCTACAGTGGATGCGTCAGTAGAGAGCCCGCACGGTGTTAGGAGGTTTGGCGTGGCACGGGACGTGGCGTCACACAGTACTCCATCTCCAAGATGTATGGCCGCCTTACTGATTCCCGCATTTCGTCGCCAGGCATTACTCAGCATTTCATCACCGCATTGCTCGTAGCGCAAATTTATCGCGTCGCTTTGTTGCGCAGACTTCAATGCCTCGCGGGTGCCCTCCTCGGCCTCGACTACCGTTTCACGTAGTGAATCGTGGCCTGTCGAAGGCTCGACACTAGCCGAGGTTGCAGGACTCGTGATCGCGTGATCGTCGGGATTTTGTTGCGATTGTGTCCCCACCGCGGCCGTATGTACCTGTCCGTTCTCCGCTGTCGAAGCCTGTAACTGTTCCCAGGTGTCAGCGGATATTAAACAGTCTGCGTGGCCGGCCAATCGGTCCGTGAGCGCGCACATTACCGGCGTCGCACTCTCTATCACTTGGACACGGGAGCCCGATCCCTGTATAGTGAGAGGAATGACGGCGAGCTTCGCTTCCACCGCCTCCCCGAAGGCTGATACTAGATCGACGGTGCCGTGCGTTTTAACGAGGTGCCCCGGAATGCTGCTCTCTCGCACAACTGTGATATCAGCGCCCGTGTCCACAATCGCTTTCAAAACTTTACCCTCGCAGTCCAGCTGTACAGTCTGGAGCACTGAAAACGGCTCACCGCTGCTAATGGAAACGCGCGCTGTTACCATCTCGGTACGCTTTTCACCTTCGGAGTTATGTGTGTCCTCGCCATTGAAGGGACAGCTATCTCCGTGATGCCGCCAGCTACCGCAGCTGGGGCAGCCTTGCAAGCGCGACTGGTTCTTGCCTCCCGTGGAAGGCTTACTCTTCTTGTACCTTCGCGCCTGTGTCTCCGCGCTTTGGGGGGGACTTGTGTTTGCTCATCCCCTCGACCCTTTCGCGGGTCGGCTCTCCTTTGTTCGCGGCTACAGTTTTTCTGCAGGCACTACCTTCCCCGGTAGCTTCCTCGAACGTCTGGAGTAAACGAGCTAGCTCGCTGGCTTTCAACCAGTCTTCGCCTTCGCGCAGTTTAACGTATTTGACCGCGTCTTCGGTTAGACTCGCCTTTATCTGGTCGGCGACCAAAAGCTCGACTAGGCGTCTGAAAGTGGAAGCGCCGCGGGCTTCTACGTAGAAGTTCAAATAGCTCTCTACGCGGGTGGCAAATGTTTTCCATGTTTCCCGGCGGCGCTTAGTGGCCGTGAGGAATTGCCTCTGGTATTCGGCTGCTGACAGTTTCAGCTCCTCAAGTATGACGCCTTTCAGGGTGTCGTAATCCCTATGTTGCTCGGGTGTGAGTCGCGTGGAAAGGTACGGCACGCGTTGGGCGATCAGTGGGAAGATAATGCGACCCCAGAAGTCCCTAAGGGGTATTCACACGAGGGAGAACTCCTCGGGGGAGAAGCGAGGATTGCGGATCACGTGACAAAGACGTCACGGATTAGCGAGTAGGCGCGGCGTCCCCGCGCCTCCTCGGAGGAGACGGGGACCTTTTCCCCGAAAGGTCAAACTATCCCCCCGCGGTGGGGGGATGTGGCGGTCTTTCGTGCAGGTGTTTGGCCACATTGTTGCACTTTCTGTGAGAGGGAGCGGCGGCGCGCTGGTGGTTTCGTTGTCTGCAGCCGGTGACACGGGCGGTACAATACACCAGAGTAGTCTGGTAACACTGGTCCCCCCTCCATTCGCTTCGTCCGTGTGAGCAGGGGACATTTGGGGGGATTTTCTTCTCGCGAGTTCACGTCACTAGGCTCCGCCTTTATCCCCCGAGGAGTTCTCCCTCGTGTGAATACCCACGAGCTCTCCACTGACTCGAACCAGACGTGCACTTCCCCGTCAGCTGGAAATTTTGGAAAAGCTCCGGTTAGCATTTGTGCATAGTGCCTGAGGGGCTTCATTTGACCGCTCGGGGACGTGGAATCACTCCCGATACCTTGCGCCCGCGGTGGGCTGTCCCTTTGAAGTTGGGCGATCTGCAATTTAATTTCTAAACAGCGCCGCTCTTCTTCGGCGAGCTTGAGCCTGTACTCCATTTCCTTTTCAGAAATGGAGGGAGCGGGCGTGCCGCGGCTCTGGTCATCTCCACCATCCCCTCTCTCATTCCCCATCATGCCAGCGCGGCGCTTGTTGGGGTTTAAGTACCCGAATCTAGTGTGCATGTGAGCGGACCAGCCCAAACAACAGAGAGCTCATCAGGAATGTGACAGGAAGGGCTCACCTGTGCACTTTGCTGGGGGGTGCTCTCGTGGCTGTGCCGGACTCGTTCCGCCGGTGCTCTCGACGCTGGCGTCTGTCGTCTTGGCTGGAAGCTAGTCGGCGTCGCGTCGTAGCTTGATGCTCGGTTGTCCCCCGGAAAGCCTCTCGCGGCGGTCCTGGCGGGGACGGCTGCTGGTCGATCGCTCGATGTCTGCCGGGTCCTCCCGGAGCTCACGATGCGCTGCAGGTGAGGTTAGGCTTCGGCTGCTGCTGCTGCTCCAGAGCTCGCAGCTCTTTTGTTGTCGTCCTTGAGTCACCTTGCTTCAAGGCCTCGTCCAGTGGTCGTTCAGGGTGCGACGATCCTGTGCGACTGCGCCAGTATATTTTCGTCCGAACTTGTGGAGCGTTCGGCCAGGTTCTTTTGGGAGCGAAGCAAGGCCGGGCCGGCGCTTCGCGATGGAGATCGCCGCCGTCTTCGTGACGTTGCCTCGGAAGAAGACCCCTTCGCCGCTGGACGTTTTAAAACAAGCTTTATGTACAGAACTATGTACAGGAATATGACAGAAAGTAAAAGGGAAAACGACCCTCAGTGGGGCCGTAAGCTGCAGTGCCGGTGTCTAGCCGGCAAGCTTTCCAGTAGCAAAAGACGTCGCGGTCTCTTGGGCCGCTCCTTTTATCCCCCTGTATCCTCCTCCCCCATCACTCCGCGTTGCCTGCGGTCATCGGCACCGGCCAGGAATGGGCAGGCAACAGGAGGAGCAGAAGGGTTGGGCAGGTAATCCCAAGCAAGGCGCAGAGGGTTGAGTCCCGTCCGACGCACCCGCATAGCTTGGGGCCGCACCCTCCATCCCTTGTCCCTCGAGCTCAGGAATGTGGGACAAGGGATGGAGGGAATGCGGCCCCAAGGCGATGCGGGTACTCGGACAGGACTCAACCCTCTGCGCCTTGCTGGGACCACCTGCCCAACCCTCTGCTCCCTCTGTTGCCACCCTTCTGGCCGGTATGACCGCAGCGCCCGCCTGCGGGGAGGAGGATACAGGGGATAAGGCGGCCCAAGAGAGGACCGCGACGTCCCTACTACTGGAAAGCTAACCGGCTAGACACCGGCACTGCAGCTTACGGCCCCACTGAGGGAGGGTCATTTTTTTTTTACTTTCTGTCGTACTCCTGTACATAGTTTTGTACATAAAGTTTGTTTTAAAACGTCCAGCGGCGAAGGCGTCTTCTTCCGAGGCAACTTCACGAGGACGGCGGCGATCTCCATCGCGAAGCGCGGGCCCGGCCTTGCTTCGCTCCCAAAGAACCTGGCCGAACGCAATCGCAAGTTCGGACGTGAAGTTGCCTCGGAAGAAGACGCCTTCGCCGCTGGACGTTTCAAAACAAACTTTATGTACAAGACTATGTACAGGAGTACGACAGAAAGTAAAAAAAAAAGAAAATGACCCTCAGTGGGGCCGTAAGCTGCAGTGCCGGTGTCTAGCCGGCGAGCTTTCCAGTAGCAAAAGACGTCGCGGTCTCTTGGGCCGCTCCTTTTATCCCCTGTATCCTCCTCCCCCCATCACTCCCGCGTTGCCTGCGGTCATCGGCACCGGCCAGGAATGGGCAGGCAACAGGAGGAGCAGAAGGGTTGGGCAGGTAATCCCAAGCAAGGCGCAGAGGGTTGAGTCCCGTCCGACGCACCCGCATAGCTTGGGGCCGCACCCTGCATCCCTTGTCCCTCGAGCTCAGGAATGTGGACGTTGGCAGGGGGGGGGTCCCGCAGAGCGCAACCTTACATATACATTGTTTTGCGTGCGTGACGCCAAGCGGCGACATAAGATGACAGCGCCCAGTGTGTGTCACTTCTTTCTTTCGTCCAGTGTGTTAAGCGCTGTTTTATATTTTTATAAGATGACAGCATACGATGACAGCATATTCCGTTTCTCCTTCCCCTCCTTCTGTCTTTTCTCCCCTCCTCAACCTCACGTCGCTCCTCCTCAGCCTCACCTCCCTTTCCCGGCCCCTTGCTATACATGGCTATGCTATAGATGGCCATGCTATTCGCCTCGTGTGCGACCGATGGCGGCGCTGCAAACGGCGCTCCGGTGACGCAAGGGCGGGGATTCGGCTTTTGTCGTCTGCTACGCTCTGGCTAAAACAGCAGCATTTTCGTTATAGTTCGCTCGCGTCGCACGGCGTTCCTCGACTACTAGCTGCATTTTCTTCTAATGATATTTCTTGAGATGACTGCTAGCATTACATGAGTTTATGAAACGTTAACATTTAACATATCTTCTGTATACCGACAGCCATCGCGGTTAGGTTCATGCCACCGAGTTCGTAGCGTCGCTCTCTGGGCTGGATGGCGTTGAAGTAGCTTACGTGAAAGCGCGAACGCCCCCCACCAAGTGAGTTAAAGAGAGTCTCCGCTGCTTTGAAATCGCAGCGCGATCAATTTTGCGGCTTATTCGCAAAAATCAGCGTTGTGTAAACAGACTTGAGGTGAATGAAAATTCACGCTCCACTCCCAATTGTATTCATGTGGACTTGTGCAGACACGACAGTCGACAAAATGAAATCGATAAATTCATCGACCAGCGGGTTATTGCGGGCCACTAGCACAGATTGGGCGAGCTGGATGCAAATAAGATCGCTCGGAATGAAACGCCAGCAGTGGTGCGCGTGGTACAGTTCGACTCTTATGATTAGAGATAGATACGTTCATGAGCCGCATTCATGTTTTCGATCGCGCAGTGCTGCCTACTCGACTGTGCGAGCCTGCCAATGGTAATGACAGGATGGCGCGCACTATATTTCTAATGCTTGGTCAACGCGATCCGCTGCAGTGTTCGCGTTTCACTTGACACCGATAGTACAGCTTCGTAAACATTAGGAAAAATCGGCGAATGTGTCCAGGAAGAGAAGAAAGAGAGCTCTTTCCCGCCATTCTTTTGGCCCCTGTGGCTGATTATTGTGATTCTTTACCGTGCTGTAACAAGATTGAATATTTTAAGGTGGGAGCCTTAGATTCCACATAAATTGCGAAAATTGACCGTCGGCGTCCCGCGTCGCCAGCGTCAACACGAGTGATGCGAAAATTCATCACATGATCACGTCATCATGACATCCCAGACCGACAAAATTTGTGACGTCATAACGTCATGTCAGATGATTACGTCATCACATGACATCGTCGCTTTGCATTGCCTTCGTGATTGGTGGGCCGATCTCGGAGGCGATGCGAAACCAGGTGATGTGTAGAAAGCTTCAATGCAAAACCACGTTACGTCCAGAAAGCATTCGGAGGGGGGGCGGCGAAGGAACAATACATCGACTCAAGAAAAAGATGAGTTTCGCCTTCGAGTCAACTTAGGCAAATGCATAAGGAACTCGAGTCTCTTTAGTACAGTGATCGCACCAAGCCACATCAGGAGTCGACCGTTGAGACTGATTTACAGTATTTAATTGCAAATACATCTTTCGATGCGAAAGCTTCATATTTATCAAGGTTAGTATGATTACACTAATTCTGTTCAGCATATTTTCAGACCACCATGAACGAGTGAACAAACGTCGATTTATGAACGTAAGGGTTAAAATATGTTGCAAAAAAAATTGAACAAAAACAAAAGAAAATCACTCCGGACAACCTATTGATATTTCATATCCCCGTCGTGCATCCCCTTTAGACTCACCCTGTTTATTTCGTGTTTCAATTTAAAGTACTTACGACGCGCTTACAATTTATTTGAATGACATCACACGTCGTTTTTCATGCTCCGAACAAATGAATTAAATCGAAGGAGCAGGCTTGGCAACCGAACAGGCGCAGCACGCAGTATACATTTATTGCGCTTTAACGCAGAAATGGAAGCTGAAGCCCGCACGCTGAAGTCAGTTATCGAAAACGGGCAGGAAAGTCATTTTGAGTGCGCCACGGCCATAGAACAGTCGCGAAAAGAAAAGTTCACCATAGAAGCAGATGTACACATGGATGGCTAGCAGACGACAACATGAGCAATCGACAAAGAACGTGCTCCTGACGGCAACTCCGCTCGATTTCGATGGACATTTTGCTTGAACATTCAGTACAAATTGCTTTATCAACTCGCCCACCAATATTTCAATAAATCGAGCACGATAGACAGGCCGGCAGCGTCGAGCAGCCTTGACGTAGCGAGCGCGCGCGCGAAGAGCTGCATCCGAGTCCTCTCCTTGACGTCACACGCGAGAGGGCGCCACTCCAAGATCTCGAGGCGAATACGTGGTTTTGCCTGCGTTACGCCAAGCGACATGAGACGACGACAGCACACGACAGCATACGACAGCCCGGGCCAGCAAAGTGCTCCGCACTTGAAAGTAACGGGGCATGTCTGCTTCATCACAACACGTAGAAGCCAGTGTGACTATAGAACAAATTGGCAACACGACAAACTGGGACTCACCCACGCAAACCAAGACCAAGTCAGTTGCAAAATTTACTTCAAAATAGCGTGAAACAATTAGAAAGTGTCGTTCGAGGAAAGCCAGTGGGTCAAACGAGAGCGAAATCAAGCGAGCACTTATGTGCGCTATGCATTTTCATAACGGTGATAATATGGCTGACCAATTGCGGTAGGCGGCCAGTTTCTAAATACTGGAATTGTTATCAAGCTTGAATAACAAGGGGTCATTAAACTAATCGTTAGATATGCAGTGGTGTAAGGTGAGGCGAGGGTGATACCTATGCAGATATACTGGGTGTTCCGCATGAAGGAGCACTGGATTGCAAGCTGGAGATGCGGACTTCGCTCGATAGCTTGATATGCATAAAATATTTGTTGAAGTATGAATGGCGTCCGACACGTGGAAGTTATTTTATTTCGAGGGCGAACAGCGTACGAAGGCTCAACGAGACGTTCAGCACCCTGCGACATCAACAGCCAACAGTACTGTGACGCGCTCAGCGAGCCCCTTAGGGCCTTTGTTTCTCTTCGGTTTTCTTTTTCTTGCCTCCTCTCTTTCTTTTAGGTGCGAAGCATCTTAGAGCCGAGCTCAATCCGGTGGTGGTGTGCGGCCTGACCACCATTACTGCGCATGCGCCTGCTCTCTCTCCCACTCTCCTCCTTTACGCAGGTGTTCGGTAGCCTTCTCTCCGCCTCCCCCGCGCTGCGGCCACGCACTCTCCTCCTTTACGCGGGCGTTTACGCAGGCGTTCGGTCGCCTTCTCTCCTCTCCTCCCCCCCTCGCTGCAGCCTGTAAACCCACTCCCTCCTCTCCCTCCCGCATTTCATATAAGCGCGTGCGCTCGGTCGAGGAAGTCTCGCTTGAGTTTCGCTCCGTCGATTCCCGGTCGTTGCAGTTGTCTCGAAAGCCTCGCTACCCTCGCCGCAGACTCGCGTTGTCTCTCTGTAGCGGTAGCTCGACGCCGACCCTTGGCTTCGACGGCCGAGTGAACGTAAACGGAAACTTGGTGTGCACCCACAGTGCTGCTTCGCATCCCCTCATGGTTCCCTTTAGTGGGAGATGGTGTAATTTTTTCTCCTTTTCCGATTTTTTATCTTTTTTCTGTCTATTGATTTGTATTTATATCTTGCTCTCTCTATCAATTTCGTTCTCTTTTTGCTCTTTCTATTTTTGGTCCTATTTTTCCCTCTTTCTCTCTATTTCGCGCTTGCTTCCTCTTTCTTTTTTCGATTTTTATACGTGGTTTTGCCTGCGTTACGCCAATCGCACTAGTTTTTCTTTTCTTTTTTTTTTTTGCTGATGGTGATAAGTGGTCATCATCAAGGCGCTCGAAGAACAAGAGGAAGAAGGCTTTTCTCCTTGGCGCGAGCGCGCGCTCAATATGCCACACATGGAGCGTTACGCCAAGCGACGACGACAGCACACTACAACACACTACAGCATACGACAGCCCGGTCCACTAAAATGCTCCGCACTTAAAAGCACCTATGTGGGTGGCCTTCAGGCTGCCAGTTGTGGCGTCCAGGCCGTGCCTAGCCGTCACGACCTGCGCCCAAGTCACTAGCCGAAGTTCGAGATCTGGCTCGGAGCTGGACAAACCAGCCTGCCACTACTGCCAACTGGTTAGGTGCCAAGACGCAGGGCGCAAGTGTACCGGACATAAGAAAAAGACGTGATCGTATTGATGAGACAGGTGCCACTTAAGCGCCAGGCCAGCGAGTACGTCAGAGGAAAGAGGGTAAGACTCGCGGGAGCATAGAGCAAGGAATACGAAGAAGATGGTCGTTACGTCACATTCTTTTTTGAAGCCGGAAGTTGGGGAATGGGCAGCTCCTCCTTGACAGGTTGGTCACACTTCAATTCGCGCTTGTGCAACTGGCGCTGCGGTGTGCGAGGTGAGCGCCGAGCAGGCAAGCTCGGTCGCGCCGGGCCACCGTCAGCTGACAGGCGAGCATGAAAAGCGATACATTTCTGACGGCCTAGAATAAACGTGCTGCGATGCTCGATTGCAGCGCGCCTGGGTGCCACTCGCAGCAAAATTACGCCCCATAGTGTGCTTCTCCAATGAACTTCCAGCTTTGCACTTCGCTTTCAATAAGCTGAATGCAAGAAAGTTGCCGTGTAACTGGGCAGGGTTGTCGCCACGGACAGCCCGTTTTTATTGTTTTCTTTTTTTTTTTTGCTTTTTTTGCAGCAGCGGTAAGTTTGGGGCAAGCAACGTACATAATGCAACAGTGACATCTGAAGTGGTCTTGCTACTAAAGAAGATGATGCGCCTCCGAATTATCCTTTGCCCGCGACGTACGCACGAATTAGTACACGGCACTCTAGCCAAGCTACAACAGCCGTATCGAATCAAAACTTGGTCGCAGATAAAGTTACCGAGCTCAAAACGTAAACAGTATGCGAAGAATTCAAGCAGCCTTCGCAAATCGATTTACTGTGTCAAACACTATTGAGTCAGGCACGTCTTTAATTCTTGACGCTGGAAGCTTCGGTGAGGTCACCGGGAACGGGTCACCGCCGCCTCTCGCATTAAAGAGGTCGTGATACGTTTCCCAAAAATTTTCAACTACCTACGTGTTCAGGAAACCTGGCTGTCCATTCACTAATATCCCTCGACTCGTTTTACCGTCCGGGTTCACTTTAATAGCTATAAAAGCATAATTTCGATTCCCCAGGCCCGTGTTCCCTTCAACTCCACAGTTCACGTCATATTAAGTCAGTCAATAAAAACGCTCTGTCGTCGACAAAACATGGCGACGCAGCGAGGCCCGCTGAGGAATAGTTGACCGAGGTTCGGAGCATCATACCATTTCAACTGCGTTTCCGTGAAGACGTCACGAGCACAAACCGTGCCGACCATCCGACGCTAATGCAAGCGAAGATGATTTGCTATACATAGTCACAAAACGAGCCTTCACCATAAAGAAAGGGAAAGTTGCTAAAGAGCGGACACTCCCATAGAGCCATGCAGCCGAATTAGAGTGCAAGGAGGGCTCCCCCTCTCCTGAAATGCAGTGGGACGCCAAGTGGTCGCTTATGATACTTCGCGAGTTTCGGTTTTGGTTCTGTGCGCGTAAAATTTTTTTTGGACATGGTGCAGCGAGCTTCCGCTTTCGGTTTAAAGCGCGCGCAGTTTAAAAGTTCTGACGTGGTGCAGTGCGTGCTAGGGTCCCCCCCCCCCCGCCCCCGCATATTGCGTTCATTTGCACTGAGGCAATGTTTAGCAAGGATTTGTTTTTTGTTTTGTTTTTCTTTTTCAGATCACGTGCATACATGCTATTGAATAAGCACGAAAGCATACAAGACAAGCACAGACAATGGAGAAATGCTTTATTTTGTAATACGGACGTTTTCGAAGACACACAGTGCAATACAAACTGAACGAAAGATATCCGAAGCAGACCAATCAATACAGAAGGTAGCTAAAAGAAGTACATGTACCAAAATGTTTTAAAACAATTGGTTTATGCGTCATACACATGTGGTGCATGAAAGTAACTTAGAGATATTTGCGCTTGAGAACAAGGCAAACTTTCCAACATAAAAATATAAGCCGTGCGCGACATTTGCACTGTTGTGCACACACTGATACATGCGAAACGTAAAGAAAGTTGCATGAATACGTTTCCACTAGGCATGCAAGCTCAAATGAACAGTATGTATACCTAACACACATAAAGCGACTTGGGAAAGCTTGTGTACACTTGTGGTTATGTTGTTTGTCTCTCTTAGTACAGTGCTGCACATTCTAGCTATCTGCAAGTAGGCCCTGCTTTGGTTCTTCTGTCACATTTATCAGTGACAATGCCCCATGACGACAGACTTATCCCAATATAAAAAGGCACTACAAGTGATCTCACACTCTATGCAGCACACACGTCAATGTGTTGACAGGCGGTTAAGGTTACATTTTTAGAACAGATGTAAGCACAAAGTACATATGCAAAAGCTTTGTTTGCACAAGCCAGGAGACAATTTCCATGATCTGATCCACGCGA
The DNA here is from genome assembly GCA_030522465.1 of Rhipicephalus appendiculatus. Taxonomy (NCBI): domain Eukaryota; kingdom Metazoa; phylum Arthropoda; class Arachnida; order Ixodida; family Ixodidae; genus Rhipicephalus; species Rhipicephalus appendiculatus. The sequence goes on from JALIZH010015645.1 coordinate 30,617, forward strand.
GTTGGTCTCGCACTTTGGCATAACGACACTTTTGGACATTCTTTTTGGGAGATGAGCTACTCAGTGAGTCGAACACTTTATCCATACGCTCACAGAAATGGGCTGTAGCCATAGTTGTTGCGGGGAGCTCCTTTGCAAACACCAGAGCCATGATTGCCACACTAACAGATGCACTTAGCACCTGTACTGCTCTGCTTACTTTCATGTTACAAAAAGGCTTCTGGTAGACGTGCCTCTCGGTCAGCTTAGGCGCGAGTTTAAACCGCAACTCGTGAGTAGACTTATAAAGGGCCTCAATGTGAGACCACTCAATAACTCATCTCCTATGAACTTGTGTGCTTGCTGGTTGTTTCGCGTGGTTTTGATTAGGTGTGGCACATCAAAAACAAAGTACACCCTTTCACCAGCAACCTCAAAATAAGGACGTTGAATTGTAATTCCAAGCATATGAGAAAGGGCAACGTTTGAGGCTCCTTGGTCACAAATTAAACATTTGATGACTGCGATTCCGGCGTGTCCAAGGTTGTTTATAATTGAGACAAGCAAGTCCTTTGTAACACTTGCTGGCGTAGATATGTGTCCTATGGTAAATGCATTTGGCTGGACCCACCTCCTAGAAACACCAGCGCAAAGGACAACCATAGCTCTGTCAGTGATATCTGGCGTTCGAGCTGTTCCATCGTCAGCAAAGCCTTGCACAAAATCTTGAGTTACATCATGGGACAAGTTCTTCTTCAAAATCACTTCATCGATTATGAGTGAACACACCCTGTCGCGCTTGTCCCATGTCTGCATACAAGCTGACACACATTCAATAACCCCTGGAATCACACCTGGTGACATTCGAATATTTCCTAACCAACGCCTCAGTGAGCACTGCGTAGGCAGACAAAAAATGGGCGCTAGAAAGCGGTATACTTTTCGGCCCCTGAAGTTTAAGTGCAATGCAAATTTCTTTAGCCATGCCGGAAACCTTTTCCCCTGACCTATTCATAACTCGCACATGTGCACAAAGGAGATCGAAGACCTCCTCTGTCGCGAAAGGACGAACGACACCCAAGGCCTTGGCAATTGGTGGAGGTAGCTCCCTCTGCTGTTTCCGCAACCTTTCAATGGTCTTGCGGCAGGAGGCGACCCTTGACTGCAGGCGTTTGATGGTGCGACGAAATTTCCGCGACGGCGACTTCATTCCTCCGCAGGGAGCTGCAACGGGAAATGCTTAAAATCAATATAACAGGAATACAGACAAGCAGTGCGTGATGAGACGTTACATTTTTAGAGACACTACACTGCAAAATACACTACTGTATGAACAAAACCAAGTACCATTAGGTAATGAACCATGTTAAAACTTGAAATACATGAACCATTATTGTGAACATTACATCGCCTGGGATGGCAGTTACGATGAGTAAGTGCCCATTATTCATGCTGCGATGTTAACAAAATGCCTGTTCCCCAACACTTGACTTCTGAATTTATGCAAAAATGGCATTCAAGTCCACACAAATTATCAACGCAAATGTTTCCTTTTTCTAGCAAAGCGACTAAGCTCTGCATGTCCTTAAAGAGTTCGCAGAGGCGCCGCAGCCTTCATGAAAATTGTGTACGTAACGAAGGCCTCAATCATTGCAATAAAGATTTGAAGATTGCTTTGCGACTATAAACATTTACAGATTCTACTCACCGTTGTCAGTGCTGGTAGTGCCGGACGATGTACGAGACCCACCAGCTGCAAATATTAAAAAAACACCAAAAACGTCTCATTTGAATGGTTCAAATAAGTGCTTTTCCATGACAGTAATAGTTAATAAATCAAGTACTCACCAAGGCATGTTTCCGACGAAGAACCCAAGAGCGATGAGAGAGACCCATCTGCTGCACAAAAAATAAATAGCGTCACTCAGTGTCTCAACCATGGAATATATCGCATATCTCTCACAAGTACTTACCAGCGCAGCTTTCTTGGCCAGTATCACATGACGACGACAAAGACTCCCCACCTACAGAAAGAACAGTCATTGAATGGTGTGACTCATTACATACATCAGTTTGAAAATTAAATTATTTTATCAGTAGCTTACCATCTACAATAACTTCATAGCCGTCTGCTTTCAGCGATGCCACAACCCACACACCTGCACAAAAAAATTGCATGTCAGCCACACACACATCATTTAACTCATTTCACAAAACAACAAACATACATTGCTAGTACTCACTGTCAACAACTATTTCATCTTCACCTGCACTTTGGGTGGCGAGAGGATCAACACCTGCAGAAAAAAAAGCTGTCAGCGAAAGGCCACATTGAACGGCGCTGAATAAAATAATTACTAATTCGTACTAACACTCTCGCACAACACTATCACGACCACTACCACTTGTTGATACGAGAGGTGCACCACCTGTCGAAACAGTTATCTAAAGAGCGCCATGATTAGATTCCTGTTCATACACATAACTATCTGTTCTAAACCCTCGCAATTCACCACCATTTCACAACTACAGCAGGCAGCTGAAAAATGTGGTTTTTCGAGCTGCAAGATGCCCACCACCTACAGACTCATTTGTAAATCCCATAAGTAGCCAACATAATTAAGAACGGCGTTCAGGAACTTATACGACTAGTGCTCATGTACAACTAGCACCTGCTGAACTTTACTTTTTATCCAGTACTCGGTATATCTGCTAGTCAACTTGTTAAGCACACAATGTATATGCTACGTGCGATTAAGCAATGTCAGGTACGCATTGAGCATCAAACCACACAACATGAAGATGTCCCTTGCTCACCTTGCGTAGGAGGATTAATTTTTTTTTTAATATGTGAGGTTTTACGTCCCAAAACCACCATATGATTATGAGAGACGCCGTAGTGGAGGGCTCCGGAAATTTTGACCATCTGGTGTTCTTTAACGTGCACTGACATCGCACAGCACACGGGCCTCTACCATTTCGCCTCCATCGAAATGCGACGGCCACGGCCGGGATCAAACCCGCGACCTTCGGGTCAGCAGCCGAGCACCCTAGCCACTGATCCACCGAGGCGGACTTGCGTAGGAGGAGGGACGGAGGGTGCAGCAAGTTTTGTAAGACTGTTGTGCTCAGCATTCATGAAGTCATGCTGCCTGAAATGATCACTACAAACTGTGTAGTTGCGAAGCGATTTCATCGACTTTCCCCAGAGGTCCTCTCTTCCAACATATTCTAGCCATGCCGTCAACCTGTGAAATTTTAGAACACTACATGAGCCGCTTCGTAAAAAATTACCTGCAAACACACACCTACACAACCCGGTACTGATGTTACTAGCATTTGCCACAACATGAGCTCACGCTGACGTCACTTATGCGAGATCATTGCTGAGAAATTTTTCTGCAGTTTTTTTTTACGCTTGTGTGGCATCGTCCAATTACCTACTTTTTTATATGCTACAACCTGGACACCATCACAATCATCGAAAACTCAATAAATCATACTTTAAAAAACAGTCGTATACAATCCATTTTAAAGCTCTGCACTAATACACAGCATGTTTTCTAATTGAAATTACTGCACTACAGTAAAACACTTCACATCGGGGCTCACCTGTTGTCCTGTGGGATGCGAAAGAAGCTCGTTCCGGGCTTCTTGCAAGTGCGGCCGCTGTTACTTCACCACGCCACACAACAGTAGGGGTTGTACGGCCGACGACTGAACATCTGAAAAGATTATTTAGAGTCATGTCGGTGTCGTAGTCACAGCATACGAAGTTATTTTGGGGTCATTGGAAGAGACCGAATATGCAACTAGAACGACTGCCCTGAGTTATGCAAATGCGACGTCGTTCGCAAAAACATCCGTACTAAAATGACAGTTTCAGTGAATCATCGACATTTCATCATCGTTTAAAATGCACCGAATTCTGAAAGAGTGGGCATTAACCATTGGCGCGTCTTCTAACAAGTAACTCGAGCCACCCATGCCATGCATAGCTTAGGCTTTCTTGCCCTGGCCCTTCCACAAGCGAACTTGCTGCGCAGTTTCCCAGAAGCGTACTTCGAAATATTCTTTAGCAAAATAAGCAAGCCACACACACAATAACCATCACCGAGAACTCTTTTCACTCGTGTGGAGTGCCTCGCTACGCCCACAACGCGTTAACAATGCCGAAACCTTGGGCCTCGGGATCGTACGTTACATGCTTTTCATTTCATTTAACTTTAACCCACTTCGCTTTCAAAAAAGTAGCAACGACTCACAATTGGTACGTAACTAATTACACAAAGGTCGACCCTTCTCGTTTCCTTCAGCGCGCGTCGCACCTGAACTTTCACGCGTGACTACTAGGCAAGTACCTGCGCTATGCCTGATACGCGCGCACACTTAAATCGGCAAAGGTCGACGCTCCTAAGCCTACTACGCAGCGCTCAGAGAGAACAGAAACGTGGGTTCTCACCGTGCCGTCGTCCGTTGCTCAGGCTCAGTAGGTGACACGTACAGCAGCGGTCACACTGCCGCGACGAGAAGTGAAAGCAAACGCCCAAAACCCACTACGCGCAGCCGTTACATTTCAGATACAGCAGCCAACCAAACCTAAGCCTACCCCAACCCGCCAACGCATTGCGTACGAAAACACACCCTTACGTACCTCCTTCCATATCTGTTCTGGCAGATTTGTCGATTTCCGTTCCCGCGTTCGCCTGGTGGCGATGCACGTGACAATGTTTTTTTTCACGAATTCTCAGTTCATTGTGCAAGAAAATGTTTTCGCACGTACAGTGAACAAACAAAAAATTTTAAAAAGCTACATATTTACGTTACACAACTCTCTTTTTTTGTTTTCTTTTGCGCTACTTGCGCCACCTGAACGTCACTTATGACAGCTTGCGTTCTTCGGGATCACGGTCTCTATGATTTGACGCGAAAATCTCGAAGGCTGTTTGGGCGAGGAGGTGGTGGGGAGAGCTCGATCCTCTTATCGCCGAGTGTCCGCTCTTGGCCAATTTCCCTTTCTCTATGCCTTCACAGCGTGCGCCCTCATGTATTGTCTTTAACCGAAAAAGCCTAGAGTTCCTGTATGTGCTTCGCAGAGTTGCGCATAGGTCCGCCATCTTGCCTGGCTAGCAACCACAGCTATGCGGCGAAGTCTCACTCTGTTTTTGCAGGCGACATATGCCCGCCGTGTTGCCGATCGACATACCTGGCTTGCGTCCTTCACGCGCTATTTCCAATGCTTGAAGGCCGCTTTTCCGCCTGATTGCCAACAAGTGTATCGTAAGAGCTGACTAAATAAGGTGGTAGGTGGTAAAGCAAAAAAAAAAAAAAGCGACGTTCTTTTTCAACGTGCGGCGCGAAATGCAGAGCGAACATTATCAGCTTTTCTTGTCTTGGGACATTCACATTTCGCGCATTTTCGGAACTTTTGACCTGATAACGAGTGGGAACGTTGAGTATTCACGTTACGCTGGTGAAATACGACATGCGTTGACCTTGACGGTACATGAAATCGCCCCGATCAGTCTCGGTGAATATGGTACGTGATAACGTTATGTTTGGATTACAAAATATACCACGAAATTTTGTGTAGTGGGGAAGCGTCTACCATGCCATTATTCGTCGTTCTTCGGAAAAGCGTGGTACCCGCTGCACACTTGTAACACATTATGTGCACTTCGTTGATGCTGTGGCTGTGGACGATGAAGAATTATGCCTGAGGCTTTCGTAATGGGTTGGAGCATTCAACGACCCACTCGTTACGTAATTAGCAGATGCCTTTTAACAGCAGTTTTATTTCCACAGAACTATACTGCCTCTTGTTGCTAAGTTCACTGACTCAATTATGCTGAAAACTTGCGAACAAGAGAAATCGGTAGCGCCCTACCTTCGCATTTATTACTCATGCTTTCACATAATTGCACAGTGAGGTTACGAGCGAGTGCGCTCAAACACATACAAAAGCAAGTGTATGTAGAGCATTAGTACAGGATGGGGCATACGAGCGCGCGGGCCTGATACCTGATGTTTCGACTGTATCAGAAACACCTGTCAAGATATCTCATACTGTCGACATACGTTCACTGGCTTTGGCAAACAGTAAATCGTAACCATGTAAGCAGCTTGACGATATCGGCAGGAACACCAAGCGTACTTTAGAATAAATAAATAAACAATTGCGTGAAGCATTCTCATAAGCTATTCGCAGCAAAGCTCACCTCGCATATTCTTGACCCCCTCGAGACAGGTTTTTGCCGTTGCATTCGAAGCAACCACTGCAGTCGACGTACAATGACCGTTCTTCCACATGGAATAGAATAAAAAGCCTTGCCGCTTTCCGAGCGATTGCTGCAGTTTGGAGCCGAGCACCCAGTCATTGTAACATTCCGATGGCTGCGATGGAAGAACTGTAGACCTGGGGCGCACGAAGAGCTGATACGCAGCTGACCCGCACGCGTCCATCAACCGCGTTCAAAAGAGGCGCGAAGACCAGCCGGATTCGCTGTGAACTTGACTGGCGATGATTCGCGGCAATGCAGCGGCGGCGTCGGGAAATACAAAGTTGGCCCGAGCGTCAGCTTCCACGCAATGCATGGTTGCTAGCGGCGTTGGAAAACAGATGCGCAACTCTGCTACCGAAGGTAGCATATACAGGAATTCTAAAAAAGCCCAGACGAGCGCGCCATCTGTAAGAGACAGCCAGAAGCTGGTGCAGGCGCCGTTTAGACACCTCTCATGTTTCTCCACCGGGGTTAGAACGCAGTCGGCTTTTAGACTTCGAGCACTACTGCGAGTTAAAAAATTGCTGTAATATTTTATTACTTCCAGCTTTAATAGAAATTAAAGATAAATTAAAGATAAGACAAACTGAAACATTATATTAAAATAAAACGATATTTTAGGCGGAATTGTCGAGACTAAGAAGACTGGAAGCACCGCTAACGTCAAGGACGTGTTCACAGCGCCAAACAGGCTATCCGGTCTGTGCCAGCTACCGGAAAGCCAAGGAAGCTGGGTGTACGACAAAGCACGGACAAAGCTTTGTTGAGTGCACCAACGTGCCGGAAGAAGTACATAGACCAGACAGGTTCAAGTATGAACGACAGGTTCCGGGAGCACGCCAACAATGCGCGGAACGGCGATGCGGGCCATCTTAGCCTCCACTACAGAAACTCTGGGTGCAAGCCCCAGTACTCGCAAAGGCCCAGTACTCACATTACCATCGGTTGACCCAACAAAAAAAGAAATCAGTTATCTTAATCACAATCCGTGAATGACGGAAAGGGCGGTGAACGTCTCTTAATCTTTTAGTTTTTAGCCGGTTTTCACATTGCAATGTTCATCGTTTCCGATGTAAAATATGACAACTGCGATAGCGAAGGCCTTTTATCAACCGCATATATATCAGTGTGACGCTTTGAAAATAAATCTATTGGAAGTTAGCACCTGTATTCTTCGGTGTTACTGTTTTTTTGTCTCGTGCATGCGCTAGATACTGCAATGGAATTACCAGCATGCCCAAACCTACGTGATTTCAAGTGACGTACTGTATAACAAACACACTACTGCACCCAAAATATTTATCTTGCTCTGATTGTTCGTGCACCGTACACGATGCGGTGACGGCCAGATGATCATCAATGCGAATCGCATAGATTACATATTTTGCCACGATAATCACTTCATATCGGCGACGGGCGTGTGTTACTCATACGCGAAAGTCTACCGAAGCAACACACCACAGCAATGCCGCAGCCCGAAGTAAGATGTCAACATTGAGAGCACACCCTCTACCTCAGCAGCCCACTGGTTCGAGGGTGCTCCTGTAAAGAGGTCTATATGCACCATGTAAAGGCGGCGACTACAAGAGCACCCAGACGTAGATAGATAGATAGATAGATAGATAGATAGATAGATAGATAGATAGATAGATAGATAGATAGATAGATAGATAGATAGATAGATAGATAGATAGATAGATAGATAGATAGATAGATAGATAGATAGATAGATAGATAGATACGCTGAAAGTGCTTTTGGTTTGCAAATAAGTGCTTGGCATTTAAAAAAAACAACCGTATCAGTCTGGTTACTTCCTTCCTTACTGTAATTTTCGCTGAAAAATTCGTATAACACACTTAACATAGAAGGCGCTCTTTCAGCCCATTGTGGCCGCACGTTACAGAGACCAGGCAGCTGTGGCGCAACAACGTGTTTACGTGTCTACTTTAGCACCCCATGACCCTTTCTCAGTAGAGTGGAAACAAAGACGTACAAAAGAAATGATGGCGCAAGAATACGGCGCCTGCTACTCCATGGTTTTCGAATAGGTAGAAAATACAACATACAGTTTTTGTTCTTAGGTAGCAGTTAAAATCATGCTAAGTCATTCCAAACAAACATATCAACAACAAAACATTGGCCGCCATCCCGCCCTGCGAAAGTTAATGTCCTGCGAAGCTGTATCAAACACCACACGCGGGGGGGCGGGGGGGGAGGGGGGGGGCATGTTTTATAATTACCTTAGAGCAGGGGTCGGTAACCTGCGGCCCCCCAAAGTCGTAGTATCCGGCCTTCGGCGCGACGTCGGAATCCTTCCCTCTCCTTCAGTTACTTCTTCTCTGAAAGCCGACAGGCAGTTTTGACCTCAAAGGGGCTTTTTGCTTGTAACTTAAGCTCGTAAAATGCAAATTTGTGATATGCGTGCTGAAATTAAACGTGTCGTATCTATGTTTATATTCCAGATTTTTATATATTTATACTTTTATATTCCAGATTGTTATTCTTCAGAATTTAGACTCTATATTTAGTCTCGCGGCTTTGCTGCCGTGCGACCCCCGCCGTGTAGAATTCATGCAAAGCGGCCCTTCGCCTCAAAAGGTTGCCGACCCCTGCTTTAGAGCAGTGGTAGTGATAATCCCTTTGCGACCGCTGTGGTAGACCGTGATTGGTTCGGCGACCATTTTCAGTAAGCCGAATTTGTTCCTGTCGTCAAGCATTGTATTCACTCTGTTCTTCTGGTGCTTCATTGTCCGTGTTTTACCCATGGCAGACTAATAAAGAACTGAATGAGTTGCTAGACGGGCCTCCCTTTTATATATGAAAGTGAGCAATAAATACACGCGGGGAGAAGAAAGGGCCGTTTGACGTCATTCGAAGCCCTCGTGCGCGTGAGGTGCAAAGCAGCTGCAACTTAATCTTTACAGGGAACGCGTCGGAGGGTGTTCCCATTGTTCAATAAAACTTGCTGCTGGGCGAGTTGGTTCATACTTGGAAGGAAAAAATATTGATGCGCATACACAAAAAAAAAAAAAAACAGACACGGACTCAGGAAACACGGACTAGCGCAACACGGCAAACACGGATTGCGCTAGTCCGTGTTTCCTGAGTCCGTGTCTGTTTTTTTTTTTGTGTATGCGCATCAATATTTTTTCCTTCCCATTGTTCACGGCACCTTGTCATTCAGCATGTGGTTTTGATGCATGTTTTGTGGTTTTCTCTATTGAAACGAATACTGAGCTCTATGCTGCATGCTTGATTGCAAAGAAAGATATACCGCTTGCTTTCAATTGTTAAAGCGTCCGGAAGCCAACCAGAGGTCGAAGTTTATTTGTGCACGAGTCAGCAGCGAACGCATTCGTCAGCTCGTCCGTCCACCTCTCCGAATGCCCTTCTTCAGCGTCCCAGGCGAAAACACAACAAGCGCACGCATCCGCTACCAGAGGAGCACTGTTGGCGGTTTAGAAGCCTGGCGTTTTGTTTTTAGTCCACGGAGACGAAACCAATGCGGGGTAGAGGTATACAGCTTAGATGTAAAATGCGCACAATCCAAACGAGGCTCTCATAAATGGGATTATTGAGGTATTCCGTTCATACTTACACAGCCGCGAAAATCGCGTGGTTTATTTATTTTGCACCCCTATATGTTTGTTTTGCTCAACGCCATTATAAGATTAAGGCTGCATTCAAATCGACCAGCAGTTCAGCTCCTTGCTGTGATAGTATCTCGCTGCTTGCAACCACGCCCGCCACTCACATAAGGGCCCAGAATCGATATTGGTGCCAGATAAACACTGCTGTACCTTCAGTGTCGTTGTTTCGTCGACTATAGAGTGCACCTTTTGCAAAGCAAACTTTGCCTCGAAACAAAAAAAAATCTAATAAAATAAAGCTTGGACGCTTGGCTAATTTTATTGCGATGTTGTTTAAAGGCTTGTTCACGGCTCGCTGTGTTTGTTGCAAACACTTCGAGTTCCTTTCGTTTCAATGCGCTGAAAGTTTTATTTGCAAAGGCGAGATATTGGTTACACCATGGACCAAGTGTATGCCGTAAAAGCAGGTTGTCTTTTAATTATTTGATTGATAAGTTTGTTTGTTGGTTGGTTGTTTCCTAGTTACCTGTTTTCAGCAGTGAAGCGTTTGCTTGTGCAACTATCCTTCATCGCATTCTTTCACACGAAAAACGGTAAATATTTTTCATTTTTTGCATAGACGAAAATATAGAAAACCTAATGCGAAATTCAGTTATGAAAAATAAAAAATTTAATTAATCTAACTGGACGGGTTCAGGGTTGCAGTTAGGGACCACTATGCCCAGAATTGGCGACTTTACGACCACATTTGGCGACGACAATTTCAGGTTTGCTACATGGCTACTTGCGGGCTACATTGAACGCACTTAGTAGCGAATTTTCCCATTAGTTGCAGATACAATAGCAAGCGAGCCTAAAAGCTACCCATTGATTCAAGATATCCTTTCGTATCAGCTGATGCGCGCGCACGCCGTCCCCCTGCCAGCAGGCATGGTGCGCATCGAAGCATTCCAACGCAACGCGCGGCGCGTGTATAGGCAGTATGTTGGAAAACGCATGGCCAGCACGCTGCTCACGCTACCCGCCAGATGTGCTGAGGCTGCGCTCCACTTTCTAACTCTGATGCACAGCGCGTGTTTATTCTCGTGTGAACAGCACAAAAGGAATGATCCACAACAAAATAAGCCTGACCACTTCATCTTCAACCGATTAATAATGCTTGTTGGGGTTTTAACGTTCCAAATCCACGATATAATTATTACAGACGCCGTAGTGGAGGGCTCCGGCAAATTTCTAACCCCTGGGGTTCTTTGGCATACGCCTACATAAAATCCCGAGCAATAGCAAGGTCGCGATGGAAGATCAGCTAAGAATAAAAAGTGCCCATCCCTGCTTTTTATAAAATCCTTTATTGAATGCGTATACATTCAGTGTTTGAATTCACCTTCGTCAGGAGAGTAACAACAGTAAATAAAATAGTAAAAAATGGTGCGAGCGTAGGAGAGGGCACTTGCTTGGTTATTGGTGCATGTTGCAAGTCTCCCGAAAAAGGAAGGGGGGGTGCTTGCTCGAGATTTTAGGGTAAATCGAACGTTGAATTCCAATGGCGGAGTTGGAGCAAGTTTTAAATGCGAAGCATTTCTTAGCGAACTTCGGCGACTTTGAGCGTATCTATCATTCTAGCCGCCTACGACTTTGTGCTCTGGGGACCGTATCGTTAATGGGATTACAACTAAAATCGGTATGGCATACATGACTGTATGACCAACATGAACGACTAGTCATATCATGAAAATCGTGAATTACTTGTCATGAACGGCATGATTTACATGCCGTGGCCGTGGTGCTCTAGCGGCCGTTTCAATAACTTGATATGTACCAAAATTGGTATGACGAGACATTTCTGTATGACTAACATAAATGTCAAGTGGTAATAAGAAAATCATGGCGTGCATGTCATGTATAACATGACATATATGTCATGCTAATGTTGCGTTTGAGGCTATTTCGCTAGCTTGACATGTACCAAATTTGGTATTGGGTGACGTGACTGTATAACGAACATAAATGGCAGATGTTGAAATGAAAATCATGGCATTCTTATCATGTGCAACATGATTTGCATGCCATGCTCATGGTACGCTCACGGCCATTTCGCTAGCTTGACATGTACCAAATTTAGTATTGGGTGTTGTGACTGTATAACGAACATAAATGACATATGGTGAAAATGAAAATCATGATATTCATGTCATGTACAACATGATTTACATTCCATGCTCATGGTGCGCTCACGGCCGTTTCGCTAGCTTGATATGCACCAAAATTGGTATTGCGCGACGTAACTCTATGACGAACATAAACGGCAGCTGGTATTAAGAAAATCATGCGATTCTTGATATGCACAACATGACCTGCATGCCACGCTCATGGAGCGCTCACGGCCGTTTCGCTAGCTTTATATACACCGAATTTGGTATTGCCGTGACGTGACTGTATAATATAATAATATCTGGGGTTTAACGTCTCCCAAAACCACCATATGATTATGAGAGACGCCGTAGTGGAGGGCTCCGGAAATTTCGACCATCTGGTGTTCTTTAACGTGCACTGACATCGCACAGTACACGGGCCTCTACCACTTCGCCTCCATCGAAATGCGACCGCCGTGGCCGGGATCGAACCCGCGACCTTCGGGTCAGCAGCCGAGCACCCTAACCGCTATACCACCGCGGCGGACGACGTGACTGTATGACTAACATAAATTGCAGATGGTAATATGGAAATCATGAGATTCATGTCATGTCAGCATGACTTGCATGACACGCTCATGGAGCGCCTGCGGCTGTTATTACCACGTTATTCGCTAGCTTGATGTACACTAAGTTTGGTATTACGCGACGTGTCTGTATGAAGAACATAAATGAGAGATGGTAAAATGAAAATAATGATGTGCCATGTCATGTACAACATGATTTACATGCCATGGTTCATGGTGCGCTCAAGGACTTTTTGCTAGCTTGATATACAACAAATTTAGTATTGCGCGACGTGACTCTATGACGAACGGCAGGTGGTAACATGAAAATCATGATATTCATGCTATCATGTACAACGTGATTTGCATGCCACGCTCATGGTGCGCTGGCGGCTGTTTTGTTAGCTTGATATACACCAAAATTGGTATTGCGCGAAGTCATTGTGTGACGAAAATAAATGGCAGGTGGTAACATGATAATCATTACATGCATGTCCTGTACATCATGACTTGCTCCTTGCTGGCTGCTTCGCATTGCATCGATTCCCACAATGCGTCGGATCTGCGTGTTTTTTTTCCCCGCTCTTTTTGGAGCAAGTTTGTTCCAATGACTGAGTGAAGGCGGGAGTCAAGCGTTCCAATGAGAGAGTCGGAGTGGAGTCAGAGCGGGAGTCAATCCGTGGAGCACAAAAAGTTGCTCCGTCAAAATCGGCGGAGTGTACCAAAACTCTGCGTGACGTACTTCCTTTAACACGTTTGCCTGCTTGGGGGCGCCGCCGGCAGTGGCCTCTTTTGGCAGTAATGGCGGACGACATGAACGGCTCAGCAAATCATGCGGCCTGGCTTCCACTGCTCGATAGCGATAGCTCCGAGCCAGAAAGCTCACTTCCTTCACAAGCGATTCATCGGATAGTGACACCGATGCTAAAACTACCGCGTACGAGGGGGCATTCGACCGAATTCAATAGTGGATTGTAGTAACTACACGCAACGTATTCTGGGCAACTCGGCACTCGAAAGATGGAACTTCCGTTTCCGCCTTGCTCCAGCGGCGCGGATTCCGTTTCAATCTCGGATTTGGAGGCGTTGCTCTACGCCAGAGTCGAGTGCTCGCTCCCGGAGTCTATCGGCTGCTCCGACTCCACATGCCGGTTGGAATTCAACATGAGTGCACGGGCCTGTAACATTCGCCTCCATCGAAATTCGGCCACCGCGGCTGGGGCTCGATCCGGTTGACCTTCGGTTCAACATTCGAGTCAACTTCAATAGATTTCGCTAGTTGAAGCTCGCTGCTAGTATTATTTTAAGTCTAGTAATCAACCACCGTCAGCGGCTTCAGAGAGAAACTGCTGCAACATTAAGTGTTCTTGCTGACTTATTTCCCGGAATTTTCCCAAATTACTCAGTCTCGGGCAAACACTCTATCTGTTCTACGTAAACTATATGTAGACGCGCTAAACTTATAAGAATAAATCTGAGATATTTGTGCCTCCAAGTGGTAAAAAATGTGTTTAAAGGAACTACGCGTGAGAAAACATTTTCGCGTAAAATTTGAAGCAGTTCTTTTTTTTCTAACTGTTGCCTTATTGCCTCGTCCTGGGGCTGGCCAGGAACACGGTTCGTGGCGGTGTCCTTGGCTTCTTCACCGTCTTTATTGTGGGGTGGTGTTGTCTTTCTTCCCGCGGGATGCTATCATATTTTGGGGTACACACACGGATCTGCATCCCTGCCTGAGGGTATGCGGTGTGAACTGCGTCGTAGAGACCTAACGGCTGTCGCGGTAGATTTCTGTGTGTTTTTACTTTAGTTGAGATCGTTATTCTTTTGGCGAAGCGCTGTCATTGAGTTCAAACTCGGTGAAGACCACCCATGATTGGGTGTCCGTATTTGAGCCTGTGTCACCCGTTTGGGTTGGTTGAACAGGGACTTCTAATTGGTCCTTTTTCTTTGGTTTCTGGCGCGGCGTGGGGATGCTTCCCGAGAGCCCTGAGGGGAGTCTCGCCGGAGACTCCGGGGGAGCAGGTTTCAGCGAGTGCTGATCAGATTTTTGTCGCACAGTTATGTAAACTGTCTAATTAGGGAAACTCAAGCCAAATAAATCAGCTTAGGAGAAGGTCAGTGTATCTGCGGTGTGTTCGTGTCGTCTCTCCGGTGGCGAACAAGAAGCGACAAAAACGCTACGCTACAATATAACGTTATGCTTGTCACTCGAGAAATTGATGGTCCACCTAGGCAGCTCCTGCACATCCTTTTATTAGAACCGACCACGTATGTATGTATACATATACTTTACGACGCAAGTATTTTGTCGCTCCTTTTACAGTCAAATTAACCCGTTACAGAACCGCACTATATATATATATATATATATATATATATAGAGAGAGAGAGAGAGAGAGATACGACAAAAGCTAGAAAATTTTGCTGAATATATGAGAATATCTGGGGTTTTACGTCCGAAAACCACGATATGATTATGAGAGACGCCATAGTGGAAGGCTCCGGAAGTTTTGACCATCTGGTGTTATTTAATGTGCACTGACATCGCACAGTACAGGGGCCTCTACCATTTCGCCTCCATCGAAATGCGACCGCCTCAGCCGGGATCGAACCGATTGTCTTTTTTTTTCTTTTTTGCGTCAGCGTGCGATCATATGCATGTAAAACTAAACACTGCCCTAGAACTTTTGCAGCACAAGTACAAACGCACTGCTTGCACAACAGCCAAGAAAAACAGCCTTTCATTTCCGTCTGCAACAACGCGTCGAACGTTAAAGATCTTGTTTCGCAGCAATTCCGGTGATGGCGTCGTTAGTTATGATCGAAAAAAAAAAATGGGGGACCCTTAAGCTTCCTTTAAGAGTTGAACGCGATAGCGATATCTTGACCTGTACTTCAACCACTGAGTGCATACTTTTTTATTGCATGATGTTACTCGAGAAGTTTAAATTGTGGAATACTACAATGTAATCGATAAAGTTGAAAGTGGCCTGTGTCAGTGAAGTTTTCGCATATGGCTGCATTCTGTGTAATAGGTAGCATGCTTTAAACCCCGAGCATTTTTTATGCGCGTTAAATGTTTTCGAACTTGCTATGCACTCACTACGTGGCCTTAAGGGAATACGCGCAGTAACGTCTGTGCATTTTGTAATGGGTGGCCGGCTTTAAACCACGAAGTCGTTATGGTAATCACATGTTGTGACGCCCGATGGCAATGTACGCTTGTACCACGCAATATTACGGCGATATTACATGTTGTATCGTGACGCCTGAATACAGGACGCGTGCGTTTGTAAAGCATGCAAGTTATTTTCACTGCATTGCCAAGCAGAGGAAGTTATTTACACTGTTCTTCCAAGCAGACGCGTGGCTGTGTGGTAGAACACCTGCTTGCCACGCCAACGGCCTGGGTTCGATCCTCACTCGGACTCTGAAATTTTTATTGTTTATTTTATTTGCATCTTTCTCGATTTTTCGGTCACGGAAAAGATGATGATTTTTCGTTCGCAACCAACGACGCCGACACCGACGCCTACGCCGGAATTTCTGCGAAACGAGCTCTTTAACGCTATCACGTTAATATCAGCGTTGTTCGTGAGCCAAAATTCCAGATACATGCAAATAAGTAATAAAAAAATCTTCGGCTTGAGTGGGAATCAAGCCCTTTACTTCTGCGTGACAAGCAGGTGTTCTACCACTGAGCCACGCCTGTGCTCGAAATTACTTCGAAAAAAAAACTATATGAATGTTACGCAGTGCGAGGAGTGTCATTAACCCATGCAATATTGCGTGGCAAAAGCGTAGAATCGCAGTAAGTGTCAAAACATATGAATTGCGCTACGAGTGGACGGTCTAAAGGTTAATCAATTACAAAGCACACAGGCATAAATAGTTATCATTGTGTACAACAGCATCAACAACGTGCGCAGCCGCGCAGGTGCCCGTGTTGCCTCACGGACCCGTAGTGGGTACCTCGACAACGCGCAAAACGAAGAATTATGTGGGAGTGGGCCCTTCGCAACTTTACTTGCATTAGACATTACAGGATAGTCTTAAATGGCCGATCTACAGGCACACAGAAGTTAATTTCCTTGCGCCACGGTTTAGGTGTCCACCGAGAAGCGAAACGAGGCTTGCGATTGAGAAGAGGATGCGAAAAGGGTTTGATTGCGATATCGCGTTCTACTCTTGAAGGCGAAGCTCAGGCGTCCTCCAAGTTTCTGCGTCTTAACTTACTTCACAAAATATGCTGCCATAGCATTTTTCACGACAACTTTATTTTATCGCAGCAATGTATGTCCCCTCGCTTTGATGATCGCTATAAGGTAGGATTCTGTAAAACGAAAACGCTTCCCAAACATTTCCTACTGCACACAGCAATTCAGAGTGCGAGGCACCAACCGCAATGTAAAAGTGCTATCGCCGTTTTAAATTTGTTCTTTGTTGTTATTGCTCAACGTATTTTGTAACCATTTTGTTTGCATTTTTAGCCACATCCCATAGTATTGATGGTAAAGTTAATAAATAGATAAACGAGTAAAGAATTTATCAAGTAACAAATGAAGTATATTCCAGAATATGCGGGCAATACTTGATTACTGCAGGAAACCTCGCGGCGGCTCGATCGATGCTGTTGATCCGTGAACTCGAAAGTTTACGAACGAACCAAACATGGAGCACTTGTTCTCTACCGCCGAATGCGAGACATCATTTCATATCTTCAGGCAAATGGATTATCAGACCATTTTTATGTTACAACCACGCCAACAAAAAACTTTGGATGAATGCTTTACTCATTTTTGGCACAAAGTACCATAATATATATCTAACAATCCTGCCGGATGAAGACGACATGCAGTGAAGACCAAGGAAACCGTTGGAGTAATTGCTTTATTTATAGCAACAATGACTCTTTGTTGTTCCTTGTATATGCAGAGAACATAAACATTGATCATTTACTGCGCGAAAGTCTCATAAAACGTACGTTTAATGGGCACGTTTTCTCATCGCGCGTTATAAATTTTACCGCATCAAAGAACATCCCTTCGGCACCAGGCTATATACACTACAGAGGAAAACGTCTTTTCTTTTTTTTTCTTTTTTCTGTGACCTAAATTCTACGATCATCAAGCTTTCTGTGGAAACAGTAGATGGGTCTTAAAGTCGAAGTTTTTATTACATAAAAAAAGTAAACATCGAATCGTTGCCGCTTCGCGAATAAGTGTAGAATCTCTGGAAGAATGACGATGGAAACGCTTCCACTGTGTTTAAACCAAGCAAACTATCCATTACTATACAATTTATTGTCGTAACCACCTCGCAACCGAACGATAACATTCTATTGCTTCATGCGTGATAACCACCATAAATGCCGAGAGTCCATCGCTGCGAATCTTTGAGATGTTCTACGGTGCGTTTTTATTCGGCTTTGGGGAGAATTAATGTAAACGTACTTGACTCTTTTTTCCCCTCTGTGCAGCCCTATCGCGTAATACCGTATGCGGTCAAGGTGCTGTGTTATCTTGTAAAGTAATGTTCTCCATCAAGTAGCTCCTTTGGAAATTTTTACTACCGTGTTAAACTTTAAAACTCTCGCCTGTATGCGCGTGTGCACAATGTTCTGTATTTGTCATCTTTCCATTGAGAGTGCTTTACTGTAGACCGGTGAAACAAATTAGCAAGTAGTGCGCCTATTTTGTGTGCTTTGTAAATAATAGCCTTCGTGTTACTTTAACTTCTCTGAAAGAAAGGAGAGCGGTTCCTACAAAATGAAGCACACAGCAGGCAACTTTATGGCTGTCTGCTGTGAGCCTTAAAACGGGTTGTATTGAACTCTGCGCGTTACGTGCGTGAGCCAGCCTCCTGTGCACTTATTAGCAAGTATCTAATACGAGATGCGTAGACGCTGTTTGTTGGAAAAAGACAACCAAGTTAATTTTGCCCGCTTCGATCGCGTTCCTCTAAGCAGCGCGGACGCGCAAAGTCTAGCCAATTGCGCCTTGGAAGGATGAAAGGGGCAAAAGTTCCAGAGGCCGCACTTGCACGAATGGAAAGGGTCATAAACAAGTCACTTCACTGGAAACCATCGCAGGTGCGAAGTAGCGCATGCGCAGTGGGCCCGAAGGCTACGCCAACGCTGTTTCATCGGTGGCTACACTCTAAGAAAAAAAGAGTATACCTGACTCTTTTCGGAGAGTTCTGACTTGCCACGTATACGACTCTCTTTGAAGAGTCACGGTGACTCCCTAGGTGGGTCAGAGTGGGCGCGCTCAGGAGAGTCCCCGGACCCTCTTAAGAAGAGTGGGAGGACTCTTATGCGAAGGATCACACTACCACTTCTGAAGGGAGTCAGACGACCCTTGCCGGTGACGCTCCTACGCGGGTCAATTGACACCCACCGAAGCGTCAAGCGACTCTACGGCTATTTTAAGCTACTAAATTGACCCATGCTCTACTTTTGCGCGACTACTGCTGGAAATAGTGAAGTATTCATTTTAAGCAACTCCATTAATACTTGCCGTTGTGCCCAGCGACTGCAAAAAAAAAAAAAAAAAAAAGGATAGTTCAATTTTAGCATTATTTTAATAAAACTCAAAACAACACACCATTTCCAGCAAAGTTGAAGCAGTTGAGGTATTCCTCGTTTACATGCTTGTATGAGTATAACCAACCAAAATGTGTGACTGTGATGTGCATAGTGTCATGTCGTGCAAAATAAAGCAGCAGATATCGGTATCATGTTTCCACATTTATTCCTTATGATTAAGAATCGAAAAAGTCGTGAAGGCTGGAGAAATCAGACTTGTGACTTGCTATGTAGTCGCTCCTGTTCAGCGTGAGCAGCCATGAAAAATGGTACCTGAAAAAAAGAAAGTGATATCGTAATGAGAAAACGGAATCATAGTAAGAGTTTGCAATACCTACACAATAAGTGATTTACACAGACATAATGAAGGCTCACAACAAAACAACAAATGCAAAGAGGCATGGTTAGGAACCGTGTTTTTTGCCGTTATCGTGTAAAACAACTTTCATAAAGTAGCTCAGACATGGCGTATGCTAGAATTAACGCACATAGCTCCCACAGTAACGTATACTCACTCCATTTTGTTATAACTCCGAACGTCATCGCAGATGTAGGCAAAGCACGAAAAGAGCAAACAGAAACGAGGGAAAAGTGCGCACGGCGGCGGCCGCAACAACGCGCGCCGTTGAAAGTCTAGAGCTTTTCCCGTTATCGGCGAGGCGAGTCCTAAACATTTAAGCGATTACCGCGTACGTGCTGAAAGCATCATACTATATCTGCACCTCAAAACTACCGTCCTTAAGCCAACAACAAAAGCCATTATATACAGTGCGTCTATGTGTCCTGTACACAGAGGATATTTTTTTTTGATGTTTACACGCGCGGAAGCCGCTGCACAATCGAGTATCGATGGAAATGTTATTATGACGTAGACTAAAGCGCACCTCAAAATGATATCGAGCATCTTCATCAGTGCAGACAGAATGTGCGATCAGAAAATAATGGCCCTTGATACGGGATTGCAGTCACTTGCACAACAACGCGCATAGCGGTCTCAGCTCGTTAAGTAACAGTTTTAATTGGGCATCTGCAACAGCCCCGCGGACGCAGGCTACCGTTGGAAATGGCTGCCAGCCTACTTCCGCATAGCTGCTGCAGACGCCCAGCTAAAGCCTGTGTAATTCGTACATACGAAAGTAGTACACTCACCGCTAACAGGCGCACGTTGTCCGTGTCCGCTGCTCCAAAAATATTCCTCACTCCAAGCGTCACTTCGAGCACGGAGCCTGGCGTGCAGCCAACGAAGATACGCACGTTCGCTCGAACGCTCGAACTGAAAACTACAAGACACGCGACCAGCGACCAGCACAACCAACGCAGCGCATTCCAAAAGACGGAGGAGAGGGAGAGAGCAGGCAGCGGAGGTGGCGGAGGCGCGGAGGCGCCGCGCCGGCGGCGACAGTTTGGCATCGGGGCTCGCGGGCCCTCCAGAACGACGCCGAACGGTAAACGCGCGATATGTATGACCGCGCCTTCATCCCGGGAGCCAATCGAAAGGCGCTTCGCGAGAGTGTTCGGACTCCCTTATAAATGATAACTCCCTTTCTCTGCCTCTATCTTCCAAAAGGGGCCAAGTGACGACCCGAAGGGAATCACGGTCTTTTAATCCGCTTTTGACTCCCTTTTTTCTTAGAGTGTACTCTGCTTCTCATGGTACCGCTTTGCATTCCTCCGCTTTCCTCCTCTCGTTCTCTTCGCTATCTCCGTCGTTCAACCTCCTGTGTAATCTGCGCTTGCTCTCTTTCATCCTCCTCAACGCCAATGGTTTGATCGATTACGATGGGAGACGTGAGACCCATGAACGGTCGACAAAGAGCTGAGCTCAAAAAT
Source organism: Rhipicephalus appendiculatus (assembly GCA_030522465.1). Lineage (NCBI taxonomy): Eukaryota > Metazoa > Arthropoda > Arachnida > Ixodida > Ixodidae > Rhipicephalus > Rhipicephalus appendiculatus. The sequence continues at coordinate 51,582 of JALIZH010015645.1, forward strand.
AGCCAATATTTATTAAATCTATTGGCTGTTTAGTTCTCTTAAGAGGTGACAATTACGTTACAGATTTTTATAAAGCGCATTTCTGTATAGCCATACTTAACCTAAACGTACGTGGGAGTAAACGTGTGGCAAGCGTGTATACCTATTACGTATGGGACCAACAGGACCATGTATTATAAAGCAAGGGTGCCACGCACTCTCGGTCCAAAAAGCTAAGCCTGCGCATGTTTAAGTGTTACACAGCTGCTCCAACAAGAAGAAGAAGTGTACTAATATGTCAAGTTTCGTTTACGCATTCGAAGACAAAAGTAGATATTATCACACTTCCGCGTTTTTACAGTGCTCAATTAGTGGTGATCTAAATGTCTACTGAGTGTGAGTTAATTGTTTCCCAAGCTGACGTCAAATATCTTGTAGCGTAGGGTTCTTCTCGTTACTTGTTCGCCTCCGCAGAGATGGCATGAACACAGCGCAGATCCATAGACATTCTCCTAATTTGATTTATTTGGCTTAAGTTCCCCTTATTAGACGTTTTACGCACTTGTACACTACAGAACTCTCCGACAAATGTGAGCAGCGCTCGCAGCAACCCGCTCCCTTGGTGTCTCTGGCGCCACTCCCTTGGGGCTTCTCCGGATTCCAGAAGCGTCTTGACACCACGCCAGAGACCAAACAGAAAGGACCAATTAGAAGTCCCCTCCGTTCAACAAACCCAATCAGATGACATGGATTCAGACACGGACACCCAATCGAGGGTGGTCTGCACCATGTTTGAGCTCGGTGATGGCCGTCCGCCAAAAGAATAACTGTCTGAACTAAAGTAAAAACACACAAAAAGCTACCGCGACTTCGGTTAGTTTCCCACGACGCAGTTTATTCCGCATACCCTCAAGCGTAGCGGATGCAGAGCCGTCTGTGTCCCACAAAATGGGTAAAAGCATCTCGCAGGAAGAAAGATAACAGTGCCATACAACAAAGCCGGTGAAGAACTCAAAGACACCGCCACAAACCGGGTTTTTGGCCAGACCCGCGACGTGGCAATAAGCCAACAGTTAGAAAAAAAAAACTGCATGAATGTTTACGCGAAAATATTTTTAATGATTGTGCTTAGTGAAAATTGACCTGTAATTGATTTTCCAGTCTCAAAGAGAACCTGATACGCAGTAAAGAAGCGCGGATTGCATATTTTTGTAGATTGCAATCCCTGCAAAACCCACTACACGCACATTTGTGCTCAAGCTGCGTGTCAGAATGCTATCCATTGCGACTCGTTCAGAACTCCGCACTCCAAACAGCTCACGGTAAAAAACGTAAGGCAGTGTGATGATTTTGCATATTCAGATAGACTTTGTTTAGTAACGAAATCCCAAGTGTATTGGCGCCAAGACAAGACGTCACCAGACAGCGCGTATGCGAAGTTGCCCCCCGTGAGCGGGTTTCCCGAATCGTACAGCAGAACAAACGAAGTTGCCCCTTTCGTGGTCCTCACGGGTCCTGGCACCGGGCAAGGTCCACCGTGCACACAGGCAAGGCAGGAAGGAAAGCTACTCTCCTACACTCGACCACGATGAATCCCGGGAGAGGGCAGCAAGATTTCTAAGAAGCTGACCTAGAGCTTCGGGCAGTCGAACCTTGGCTCGGGCGATCGACAGAAGGACACGCAGTGACTCCGTCGGGACAGAACCCACATCGGCTACGCACCGGTCCCTAGTTTAACGTCGCCCCCTCCGGCCACTCCCCGAGGGTTCCAGCGAGTGTTCACGAAGAACCCCAAACGCCAGCCGCCAGAAACGAAAGGAGATTCGGACTGTATTGCCCTTTGCGGGCAGCGTAAACAGTTTGTGATTTGGACTTTCATTTTACGATGTTGAAACAGCCATTTTAGATGTAAAGTATAGGAGGTTTCGTGTGCATTATTTATTATGTTCAAATTATAAATGGTTGAAGCGAAATGTGTACGTGTGCATCCGTCTGGCCACTTTCACTCTACAGACGGTGACAGGAAGGCAACCATTTTTCGATTAACTGTTACTTCAACCGAAAACCTTACTGATTTTTCGAATGTTGAACCTAAGAAAATATTTCTACGACGCCACTTGCTCTACCTGCGACATCAAAATTCTCGAACGCAGAGGAATTGATCAAGGGCTCGTTTCCTTTGTAATATAGAACCTTATGGAATCAACAGGCTAGGAAGACAAGGAATGTATAGAACATTTCACGTAACACAAATACGCGCCGCCCCCTTGGCCTGTTAAACGAGTGTGTTCTTATTTTTGTATACTGAGTGTTTCAAGAAATGTGTCCAAAATCCTCAAAAATCAGGGAAATATCATATTTGTTCAGTGCCTTCAGAATTGTTTCTTATGTAGCCGCAGGCATCTTAAGATGGCTAAAGACATCATTTGGGAGAGTGATTATAAAGATAAATTAATTAACTTTTTATTTAGGGGAGTTACGCGGTTATTTCAAGTGGGAGAATTCAAGTACTGCATACGAAGAACCCATTGCAGCTTTCAGCTTTCGAAAAAGCTGCCTTTAGTAATTGTAGCGAAGTAGTGAAATGCTCCCAAATTCAGCGGCGAAACCGAAACCGAAACGCGGAATAGTGCAATTGCCATATTCTTCACAGATGTCCAGAATGAGCGAGCATCGTTATATCAACCAACAACCGACTTCGTTGTGTGGGTGTGCGGGCTTCGCTTGCAGTTATAGCACGCATGGCGCACACCCGTTAACGAACGCGGAAGAACTACACCTCTGTCATCGTTGTCTTGAACAGTGACGTCATTCTGGTCGCCTGCTTGTTGCGCTCATCGGTGCTTCGGTGTCGGGTTCGCCGTTGAGTTTCATTACGTCAGAAAAATTACTAGAGGCTGCTTTTTCTATATCTAAAAGCTGTGATGAGTTGTTCGCATGAAGAACTTCAATTCTCCCATTTGACATAACCACCTAATTCCACTAATTAAAGTAGTAATTAATTTAGCTTTCTTAATTACTGTCCCTAAAGACGTCTTTACTCATCTTAAGATGCCTGCTGCTACAGAAAAAGCAATTGTGAAGGCAGCGAGCAAATATCGCATTTTCCTCATTTTTTTAGGATTTCGGACACATTTCTTGAAATGTTCGGTATAGTGACGTGAATTAATCCTTTCCCTACCGAGCTTTTGGCTGAAAATAGTGCAAAAATACCGATTTTTTTTAATCTGCCTATTTCAATCCACGCCTCTTGAAAGAGCTAAAAAAAATATTCAAAGGCGCTTTGTACGAAGGCACAAGCAAAATATTTTTTTGCTGAAAACATGCAAATGATTGGGTGCACTGCGCAGCACCACGGCAAGTGCCCTAGCCTCTCCAGTCTTCGGCGCAGAAAACGTATGGACTTTAAAAAAAATAAAATAAATAAAGCCCATGGAGAAGCGTATCTGTGAAAACAAATCCTGGACACCCCCTCGGGCGTTTGCTCACGTCTAACGGCGCCCTCTGCCGATATTTCGAGACGGGGTCATCGTCTGCACCCGACGATTCAGAAAAACTATGCTGCTCTGCGTAGCCACACTGGCAGGAGAACTCAAACTTTCCTTCATTTCACGAAACTTCGGCAGACAGGCACACTTTTGCTCTTTTTCCCTGAACGAAGCCGTTGCCGGCACACGCGCACCGCTCGCGCACAGCCTGTTCTCTGTTCAAGCCAAAGATAAAACAGCAAAATCAATCAGGGTATGTAAACTACGGCGCCTCCAAATGCTTGTTTCAGGGTGGACGAGCCCAGCTCGTCTTCGGTATAGGAAAAGGGTTAATAAGCTCTTGAAACGACGAATGCACCAACCAAACACGTTCTATGTACCCGCTGTGGCGGTTCAGTGTTTAAGGTGCTCGAATGCTGACCCGAAGGTAGCGGGATCGAATCCCGGCCGCGGCGGCCGTGAAAACGCTTGAGGCGCGTGTACTTAGATTTAGGTGCACGTTAAAGAACCGCAGGTGGTCTAAATTTCTGGAGCCCTCCACTACGGCGTCCCTCATAATCATATCGTGGTTTTGGGACGTTAAACCCCAACAATTATTATTATATGCGTCTACTCTAGCACTGCTCGTTTAATCGTGAAATATAGGAAACGGCAAAGTAGCAGTGCAATATGGCGGCAGCGAAAGCCATCCGTGAAATAGTCTATAGGGGACACTACTTGTAGCGGTAAACTGCAGTGTAGTAATTTCGACATAAATGCAAAGAAATGAAAGTAGACAAAAAGACAACTTGCCGCCGTTAGGGACCTAGCCTACAACCTTCGAATGACGCGTTTGACGCTATACCATTTGAGATACAGCGGCGGCTGTCCCCTCGTCCACTTTATTTGGGTATTTCGGTGCATGATAACCTGGGAGTGTTATCCATCTCCTCTCATAGCCATGACGGTGAGTGTGGAACACTCTTTTTGACCAGCTGGTGTCACACAGCACGGGATCCTTTTTTACGCGCTTTCATGTATAACTTTCGGGAAAACGCTGCTTCCAAACAAATTGTTAGAACAATCCTGCGGAATGTTAAGCTCAGTCACACTGTCTGTCCCTGCTAACCACGCTCACTGTCACTGAACATTCGCCCAGCGAAGCAGTGCTCCTCTATTGCACATGATACTCTCGCATGCAGACAGGCGTAACAGCCCAAGGATATTTGAGTTAACGAGAAGGAAGGTATGTTAAAAGGGCGAAATAACAAATAACTTGGCCCGGTGTTGAACGATTTCTTCCTTTTTACAGGTTAGATTATTGCTTGTGTACTTAGATTTCATTGTGCCCGCGGTTGCCGCGGCTGCTGAGTAATTGTGTTGTTAGCGAGTATAAAAAAATTAGAATACCAGAAATATGCCTTGCCTGTTACAAGTAACTTCATGACGATGAACCGTGCTTGATGTTTCACTACCACGACGGAAATTGTTCTGGAGTGTCCCTAGCCACCTACCGAACAAAGACAGACGCAACTCTACAATCTCCTAAGCGTGCAACGTGCATGGTTCTTCGTCATGAAGTTACTTGTGACAGGCAAGACATATTCCTCGCCTTCTGATTTTTTATAGTATCTAACAACACAATAGACCCACAGGAGACTGCATGTTTGCTGCCCAAACGAGAATTTTCGAACTAACCGATTTAGGAGTGTATATATGTATATATATTAATTTTGTTTCTTAATTTTTTTATATCCTAACAACCACGTGGAAAGGAAGTAGCCGTCGCCAAGCAATGGTGACAACGCCTTCATTTATTTATTTATTTTTATTTCAATAAAACAAGGCTCGAGAAGTCCAGAGCACAACGAACACCGGTGAACTGGACCTTTTCCGCGGAGTTAAAGAAACGCACTACACACTTGCTATGCTGCTTGAAATGAAAGCGAACGTAGGTGGGTCATTCCAAGTGAAACGTCGCAGCCCAAAATTCGGCCACCAGCGATTCTAATGAAAAAAAAATTAGCTAGAAGGTAACTGTGCGAGAGTGATGTTAGTTAAGCATTTCCGTTGAAAAAAATTATGTGGTCACGTGACCACCCTTCGAATGTACCGGCGAAAAGTGTTTATAGCATTCTATTGTCATTGTTCTTTCACGTGACGTCACAAGTAAAGCCATATATTAATTTTCTGGCCTAAATAGGCTCAGCAAAGAAGTCAGAAAACATTTTACCTTCCAGCTCAACGTTTTTCAATAGAACCGCTGGCGGTCGAATTTCAGGCTGGGACGTTCCACTTGGAATGACCGGGTGTGCTAGGTGAAATTAAGGAAATGTAGACAGCGTTGAACAGACATTGCAAAAATCACAAAAAGAAATACGATGAAGACATGGCGCAGACGAAACTGCAAAATGCCGAGATTTCAGGACTCAAAAAAACGCGAGGAAAAACTTCAAGTCAAGGTCAATGATTTAGAAATCTGAAAGCCGAAACAAGAGCGACATGACGTGATTCAATACAGCAGACAGCTAAATGTAGAAATACGCGCTAGACCTTTACGTGACCTTTACGGTTCATGATAAACAGAGGGGCGCGATAATACGGCACACAAAGAAAAAGGACACGGGACGACGCGCTACTAGCAACTAAAATATTTTTATTCAAGAAAGACACATTTATACCACCGTGCAATCATATCAAACCCAACGAGTCGACAAAAAAACTAAAAACCTTGTGCTCAGCATGCCTACGTCAAGTGACGTTCTGGAAAGGCTATCTCCTCCTCCTGCAAACTGATCCTCGCACCCCTCTGTTTATCATGAACCAACACCAACTCGCCCAACTTTTTACTTTACTGACCTTTACGGTCCACATCTTTCTTACCGGCATGTTGAAGCCGTTCATTGACTTTCATTCAAATGCAAAACACATCATTGAAGCAGAGCAAGAACAGTTGCACCCATTTTGGTTGCAGTGACGGCGTGAAAAATAAGATAACTGGCTTGCGACAAAAAAATAAAGCCAGTTCCACGCTTGTGCAGTCTGGGTAAATAGCGGAGTTTGCAAGCAAGCACCAACACTTGCGGAGCGCAGATTGAGTTTGTTCTTCGTCAACTTCTTCATCTTTTTGCTTCTTTCTTTCCTGTTTCTTTCTTTATATTTTTGTACATCTTATTCTGCTTCTTTCTTGTTTCTTTTATCTTTCTTTTTTTATCTCTCTCTATGTTTTTATCTCCCTCTCTCCTCCTTTTCTTCCTCCTAACCCTCCCAGAACTCCTCCTCACCACTTGCCATGCCTTGCTGTTCATGGTTGGGCTACCCTTTCACCTCCTCTTTTTCCTCCTCCGCACCCCAACATCAGTTCTCTTCACTCTCACTTCCATTTCCCATCACCTAGCTAAAGTACTATACAAGGCTATGCCAATTTTTAACCTATCCTCTTCTCTTTTCCTTCCTCCTCACCCTCACATCAATCCTCCTCATCGCCACTGCCCTTTCCCACACCCTTTCTATACAATGTTATCGCATGCGCTATTCGTGCGACGGAGATGGCTAGCTCGTTTCATCTCTGATTCAGCCGCGTTCGTCCCCAGCACTCGCGCGCTTTTACTCGCGCGTAGAACACGCAATGCGCGAGGCAATGTCATCGATATGTAGTACTTTATACGGAACATGACTGCGAGGCAGACGACCAAAACCGCGGATAGAGTGTCAATATAATAGCTATCGCAATACTAAATTCGAAAATATTCCCAGTGACTCGAAACATGAGTGGAAAATATTAAGACGCCTATTACCGCAAAAAGAACAAATCAGAGTTTTTAAAATTGTGGATAAAGATGTACCATACACAGGATATATCTGCATATGATAGACCCTAACGGCAGCTTTTTGAAGTCCGGAGCACCAGTAAGCTATAACTCTGATACTCATAAATACAGTAAATACAGGTCAAGGAGCACACGCTGTTCATGTGGCGAAGGCGAGATAAAAACTGAGCTGATGAAAGCCGTTGTCGAGCATATCAGCAATCCTTTGTAACACAAATGAAACCTCCATTTTTCATCTGGTCACAGAGAATACGTTGCCGTGGTCGGTGGTGGTGTCGATGGACTAAGTATACTGGTGGAAGCAAAGCATAAATATGATGGCTCCAGCCGGAATCGAACCCAGGAATTCTGCATCGCAGTCAAGTATTCTACACAGAGACAAGCCAGTGCTTCGCACTATTTCGTAAAAAAGAAAAAAAAACAGCTGTACAAGCGTCACGTCGGGACAACGCCACTT